>JAVYIG010004993.1:0-146916 GCA_035222895.1 Strongylocentrotus droebachiensis
ACAGATAGACAGACAGACAGAGAGCGGGAGAGAGAAAGAGGGGGGGGGGGGGGGGGGGAGAAAGTTGGACGTCACGGTATAGTCTGTACTGTATACATTTTTATGATATTTGTTTCTCCGATCCCCCCCCCCCTCCAGTTGTGATTTGTTTTCCTTTAGTTTTATGAATGTACAATGTCCGACGTATAATAGTATCGTCAATATAGCATAATAAACTTCTTTTTGAAATATCAATTTGATGCAACAGATATTTACATTCAAAAGGGTTACTTTGTATAATTATTGTACAGTAATATTCTTCTCATTTCGACATTACCAGCCCGCTCCTTTTCTATTTCGTTTCCTATTCAAAATGTAAGGTATATTTGTACATCATCAGGATTATGTTATAATCATTTATCTCAAAGAAGGAATGGTGCCGGCATACAAGCAAATGGCGGAACAACATTGGCAGATAGACAGAGAGACAGACAGAGAGAGAGGGGGAGAGAGAGAGGAAAAAGAGAGGGAGAGAGAGACACAAAGAGAGAGAAAAAGAGATAGAAAAAGAGAGAGAAAAAGAGAGAGAAACAATCACTTTTCTCATCATCTTTTTGTCTGTGACATTTTAGCATATCACATATTCTTGTTCATTCCTTTATCTCTTATGATTGATATTATCTTTGATGATTGCAAAAACAACAAGACCCCACTCCCCCCAAAACACAACAACAAAAAACCAGGGTTATACCAGACCTGCCAACCAGTACGATTTAGTCGTATTTAGTACGATTTTAGAAGCAAAATACGACAGTACGATTTTCATTAATAAAATACGATTTTCAAAAAAAAAAAAATTAATATTTTGTGTGTGCGTCCGCCATTTTCAATGGCAAAATGTTCATTCTGTCCTGTAAAGTATCCTACAAGCATCTCACATCAGCAATTTGGGGATGTTCGATTGGTTCATCGAACACACCAGTCATGACGAAATCATGCATATTCAACCAATGATCAATAAAAAAAATTCTTCCTGTAGGTAAAAACTGTAAGAGGCATTGATCCGCGTAACAATCTGTGTTTATTTTCAAGAATACAACTTTTGTCAGTAAAATACAACTTTTGGGACTAAAGAATACAGTTTTTGAACTCCAGAGGTTGGCAGGTCTGTTATACATGTAGGATCATCAATGCTGTAAGCCAGTTCATTGTCATTCAATTATACCCTTATCTTACTTCCGTTCTTCTATTGTTGGAGCTTATAACCATGCCAACAACCTTTTACATTCGACAACGTTCATTGTTCCTCTTACGTAACTTAGCCGTGAGATCATGGGCCAAAGACAAAGACATAGCTCTTTTCACATATTCTATATAGGTCCCAAATACTTGCAGACATTTCTGTGTCATTTTTATTTGTATGTACTTTGTCAATACATACTTACAAAACTATAATCGTCAACATTTGCCAATATATTCATACATATTGATATTATATAGCGCCTTTACATAAAACATGATCAAAGCGCTTTACATTAGTAAATAAAACAGAATAATTTTTTTGCTCTCCAGGCAATACTTACAAATTATTTCGTTTCCCCTATATCATCTTCCGCTCTAGAATCCTATCTTGTTTATATTTATTTATTGTGTACTTTTCCTTGTCTCCCTCTCCATTATTCTCTTGTTTTTGAAAGAGAAAGTTTCATTCTTTTTATTCTTTCTCTTATAATATTATCCACCTACTTCTAGATGACCCTTTTGTGGTAAAGTATAATGTCCGATGTATATTATTTCCGTCGATATAATGAACGTTTCATTTTATTTTGATGCAACAGAGATTTACATTCAAAATCAAAACTTTTACTTTCTATAATTTGTGTACAGTAATATTCATTTTGACATTAACAGCCGCTCGTTCTCTATTTTTGTTCCCTAGTATTTAAGATATATGTTTTCATCATCATGGATATGTTATCATAATTTATCTCAAAGAAGGAATGATGCCGGCATACAAGCAAATGGCGGAAAAACATTGACAGATAGAGAGAGAGGGAGGGAGAGAGAGAGAGGGAGATAGAAAGTTGGACGTAGTCTGTACTGTATTTATTATTATGCTAGTTGTCTATCTGATCAGCCCCCCCCCTCGTTCCAAATGTTTCTTTAGTTCTTTAAACAAAAAATCTTTTCGCTAAAATATAATGTCCGACCAAGGAGTTTACCTTCGTCCAAAGTATATTAGTTCTGTCAAAAAAGATTGCTTCATATTGATTGTATGCAAAAGAGATGTTTTTATATCCAAACTCCTACTTGTTTAATTATTGTACAGTAATATTCTTCTCATTTCGATATCAGCCATTAGTTCCGTTTTTTTCTTATCATTTTAAAAATATTGTATAATAATTTTTCTCAAAATCGGAAGGAACAATTTCGGTATAAAAACAAATAGCGGAACAGAAAGCAGTACCAGAAGAAAGACGGAAACTGGCGTTGAGAGAGCGAGCGATCAAGAGAGAGAGAAGCAAACATTTCCCCTATCATCTTTTGTCTGTGACATTTTATTTAATCACATCCTCTTGTTTATTCCTTTATATTTCCATGATTGTAATATATTTGCATCAATATTTTAGATAGGGTAAAATCTGGCTATGCGTTATGATTAACAATTCTTATTTATATGTCGAAATGTGCTTTAGGAAATCGCGGAACAGAAAACAGTATGAAAGAGATGAAGTATAATGAACTGTTTTTAGAGAGTGAGAGAGAAAGAGAGAGAGAGACAGACAAGACAGAGAGAAAGAGGGAGAGAGAGAAAGTTGGGCGCATCGTTATATAGTCTGTATTGTATTTATTAGTATGCTATTTTGGCTCTCCTTTCACCCCCCCCCCCCCCCCCGTTCTGGATTCTTCTTAAGTTTCATTTGATCATGTTTATATATTTTCGCTACTGTAGAATGTCCGACGTAAATTATAACAGTCAACTTTGGCTGATAAACTATTTCAATTCAATTTGATGCAACAGAAACTTACATCGAAATATTTTACTTTGTATAAACTGTGTATTTTCTCATAAAATCGAGTATCAAAATAAAAGGAGATAAATAAGAAGAATAGAAAGAAGAAGAGCACGAAAAAGAAGGAGGAGGAATAAGAGTGAGAAGGAAAAAAAAAGATACGGAGGAGAAAGAAGAAGAACAAAATAAGGAGGTAGAAGAGGAAGAAAAGATAACGAAGAAAAAAAAACCTACCTACGGAAGAGCTGAAAGAACTTAGGGGTTGGAGTACGGCAGATTGCCAAATGATCTGCGCATGCGCTAAGTTCCTGCTCGTCGAAGCGACTGACCAGGCTTTAGGTCGCTTCAACGCACACGCATTGTGCCGCGCGCTGAACAGTCGCACGCTACGGCAGCGAAGGAGTCGAGTTTTCGATTTTTAATCTCGTTTGTGGGGTGGCTATTAGGCTGAATAATTTCGGAAGGAACGGGTTAACATTGCAAGGTAATGAGAAGAGAACGTGACATTTCATGTTTGAAAATTTCTTATTGTTTCTTATAGGAAAAAACTTTTTGTTATTGAATTAATGTTATATCTCCAGTCTTTACAAAGATACCCTTTTCGTGCAAATCAAAACAAAAAACTTTTATGACAGAGTATTTCGTTATTGCATTAACAGGTGAAGACCGTGAGATGCCAGTTACTCTGCAACCTCTCATCATCTCTGATCTTCAAGGGAAGAATGATATCATGGTTAGTAACTACAATCACGCTCCTACAATTTTTCATCATTCTCATTGGTACGTTTCCTTGGCCATTACTTTCATTAACATCTTTTGAAAAGTAGTACACGATAAGCATCAAAGAATATGGTGATTTTAAAATATAAAAAATCAACAAAAACAACATTCTAGATTTGTGATGGTCTTAGTGGCTACGTCACTTGACAGTGGACAACATGGTTTAGGGTTCGTATTCATGCAATATATTGCTGCTGCTGGTACGCCATTAATATTATCATGTGATAATTTCTAACATGTGACCTAAGCTTAAAAGGGAATTAACCTCTCGACTATGAAGCATTAATGACATAGAGAGTAAAAACAACATTTCATTTGATATAAAAAGCATTGCTGTAGGCCAAAAAATATTGTCATGCAAGTACAATAAAGAGACCCTTCTTTTCCCATATTTACGACGTCGACTGCTCCCCAAGGAACTGAAGGAAGCTGCCATTTTGTTGAAATTTCCCTTCAAATCTCCTGGGTTGTGACGTATCGCAAGGAGAACTGATGTAGCGTGCTGTGCGTGCATTATATGCAATACACATCAAACATGGTGTACCAAATGTTTCATTGTAATAATTGTTCCTCGAAAAACCAAGAGGGAATCGTTTTATCGACTCTCATTTTCTGCTTCTTTTAAAACCAACTTATTATCATGGTTACTTCCTGTTACTTCCTAAATACAAACAGAAGTTGACAAAAAGTAAACCCATCAACCCAGTGAGCCTGGAATGGAACACCGATACAGCTGAGCAGCTTCAGAGTTCTCTCGATTGCACCGATTGGAGCATTTTCATAGACACGGCTGATACCTTGGATGTTGACAAGATCACTGAATACGTAGGGTTCTGCGTTGATAATGTGATACCAAGCAAGAAGGTGAAAATATATCCAAATAATAAGCCATGGTTGCTGTCTAGTGAGTTAAAGCAATTACTACAGGATAAACGGATAGCATTTATTGATGACAATAATTCGTCGGTCAAAGAACTACAAAGAGAAATAAATTGTCAGATTAACAAAATGTAGGAACGAATATAAATGTTAGCTGGAACAAGACTTACAACAGAACAATAGTCACACATCATGGCGAGCTATGGAAATGATTACAGTTTAAAAGAGCAATATTTATAATTTTCTCATTTTCATCGATTTCTGCTAAATCTGATACTGACCCGTTTCTCTCATTTCTGTGCTTCTATTAAAAAGGATCCTTTAAGCAATGTTTTTGTAAAATTGTTGAAATGATTGATATCTGTTATTGTAACGACCGTAATAAAAATAATGGAATGAAGAATCTTCAATATCGCATACCAGGCCTGTAGTTAGGTGATATTTTTTTTTAATTGAATTTTAAAATAAATTTGAATTAAGTCTGTTTATCGATATGACCATCTGCTTGATAGACTTTCATGTAATCACTTTATTAGAAGCCATGATAATTGTCTTCATTATTATGAATTTCAGGACACTTCAATCAGCATACCTACCCTTCTGGACGGCCTCAGTTTGCAAGTTGACAGTTACACTGCTATACAAGGAGGGGTTCAATGGTTGGAAGTCTACATGTACTTGCAATATCCCACTGATCGATGAGCTCAATTTTGGGGACAGTGACGATCTTCTCCTATTCAATGTCGGACTCCCCAAACTATCTTTTCAAGTCAACGTTACCGATGGTGTTGAGATGTGCCAACAAGATGAGGACGGTAAGAGTTTCAACGAAGCACAGACAACATTCTCAAATTTTGAGTGACTGCACAATCGAGAGAGTATGAAATAACCCGTTGAAACCAAAAACCCAAAATCAAAAGTTCACAATGTTTTTTTTTTTTTTCCCTATTTAATTTTACACAGGGGAACATTTTAATGTATACATGTTGTTATAAGATACGTAATTTTTTTTTAAACGGACATAAATATGTAAGAAGAATCTGCCATTTAATTTAACATTGCAAGGTAATGAGAAGAGAACGTGACATTTCATGTTTGAAAATTTCTTCTTGTTTCTTATAGGAAAAAACTTTTTGTTATTGAATTAATGTTATATCTCCAGTCTTTACAAAGATACCCTTTTCGTGCAAATCAAAACAAAAAACTTTTATGACAGAGTATTTCGTTATTGCATTAACAGGTGAAGACCGTGAGATGCCAGTTACTCTGCAACCTCTCATCATCTCTGATCTTCAAGGGAAGAATGATATCATGGTTAGTAACTACAATCACGCTCCTACAATTTTTCATCATTCTCATTGGTACGTTTCCTTGGCCATTACTTTCATTAACATCTTTTGAAAAGTAGTACACGATAAGCATCAAAGAATATGGTGATTTTAAAATATAAAAAATCAACAAAAACAACATTCTAGATTTGTGATGGTCTTAGTGGCTACGTCACTTGACAGTGGACAACATGGTTTAGGGTTCGTATTCATGCAATATATTGCTGCTGCTGGTACGCCATTAATATTATCATGTGATAATTTCTAACATGTGACCTAAGCTTAAAAGGGAATTAACCTCTCGACTATGAAGCATTAATGACATAGAGAGTAAAAACAACATTTCATTTGATATAAAAAGCATTGCTGTAGGCCAAAAAATATTGTCATGCAAGTACAATAAAGAGACCCTTCTTTTCCCATATTTACGACGTCGACTGCTCCCCAAGGAACTGAAGGAAGCTGCCATTTTGTTGAAATTTCCCTTCAAATCTTCTGGGTTGTGACGTATCGCAAGGAGAACTGATGTAGCGTGCTGTGCGTGCATTATATGCAATACACATCAAACATGGTGTACCAAATGTTTCATTGTAATAATTGTTCCTCGAAAAACCAAGAGGGAATCGTTTTATCGACTCTCATTTTCTGCTTCTTTTAAAACCAACTTATTATCATGGTTACTTCCTGTTACTTCCTAAATACAAACAGAAGTTGACAAAAAGTAAACCCATCAACCCAGTGAGCCTGGAATGGAACACCGATACAGCTGAGCAGCTTCAGAGTTCTCTCGATTGCACCGATTGGAGCATTTTCATAGACACGGCTGATACCTTGGATGTTGACAAGATCACTGAATACGTAGGGTTCTGCGTTGATAATGTGATACCAAGCAAGAAGGTGAAAATATATCCAAATAATAAGCCATGGTTGCTGTCTAGTGAGTTAAAGCAATTACTACAGGATAAACGGATAGCATTTATTGATGACAATAATTCGTCGGTCAAAGAACTACAAAGAGAAATAAATTGTCAGATTAACAAAATGTAGGAACGAATATAAATGTTAGCTGGAACAAGACTTACAACAGAACAATAGTCACACATCATGGCGAGCTATGGAAATGATTACAGTTTAAAAGAGCAATATTTATAATTTTCTCATTTTCATCGATTTCTGCTAAATCTGATACTGACCCGTTTCTCTCATTTCTGTGCTTCTATTAAAAAGGATCCTTTAAGCAATGTTTTTGTAAAATTGTTGAAATGATTGATATCTGTTATTGTAACGACCGTAATAAAAATAATGGAATGAAGAATCTTCAATATCGCATACCAGGCCTGTAGTTAGGTGATATTTTTTTTTAATTGAATTTTAAAATAAATTTGAATTAAGTCTGTTTATCGATATGACCATCTGCTTGATAGACTTTCATGTAATCACTTTATTAGAAGCCATGATAATTGTCTTCATTATTATGAATTTCAGGACACTTCAATCAGCATACCTACCCTTCTGGACGGCCTCAGTTTGCAAGTTGACAGTTACACTGCTATACAAGGAGGGGTTCAATGGTTGGAAGTCTACATGTACTTGCAATATCCCACTGATGAGCTCAATTTTGGGGACAGTGACGATCTTCTCCTATTCAATGTCGGACTCCCCAAACTATCTTTTCAAGTCAACGTTACCGATGGTGTTGAGATGTGCCAACAAGATGAGGACGGTAAGAGTTTCAACGAAGCACAGACAACATTCTCAAATTTTGAGTGACTGCACAATCGAGAGAGTATGAAATAACCCGTTGAAACCAAAAACCCAAAATCAAAAGTTCACAATGTTTTTTTTTTTTTTCCCTATTTAATTTTACACAGGGGAACATTTTAATGTATACATGTTGTTATAAGATACGTAATTTTTTTTTAAACGGACATAAATATGTAAGAAGAATCTGCCATTTAATTTAACATTGCAAGGTAATGAGAAGAGAACGTGACATTTCATGTTTGAAAATTTCTTCTTGTTTCTTATAGGAAAAAACTTTTTGTTATTGAATTAATGTTATATCTCCAGTCTTTACAAAGATACCCTTTTCGTGCAAATCAAAACAAAAAACTTTTATGACAGAGTATTTCGTTATTGCATTAACAGGTGAAGACCGTGAGATGCCAGTTACTCTGCAACCTCTCATCATCTCTGATCTTCAAGGGAAGAATGATATCATGGTTAGTAACTACAATCACGCTCCTACAATTTTTCATCATTCTCATTGGTACGTTTCCTTGGCCATTACTTTCATTAACATCTTTTGAAAAGTAGTACACGATAAGCATCAAAGAATATGGTGATTTTAAAATATAAAAAATCAACAAAAACAACATTCTAGATTTGTGATGGTCTTAGTGGCTACGTCACTTGACAGTGGACAACATGGTTTAGGGTTCGTATTCATGCAATATATTGCTGCTGCTGGTACGCCATTAATATTATCATGTGATAATTTCTAACATGTGACCTAAGCTTAAAAGGGAATTAACCTCTCGACTATGAAGCATTAATGACATAGAGAGTAAAAACAACATTTCATTTGATATAAAAAGCATTGCTGTAGGCCAAAAAATATTGTCATGCAAGTACAATAAAGAGACCCTTCTTTTCCCATATTTACGACGTCGACTGCTCCCCAAGGAACTGAAGGAAGCTGCCATTTTGTTGAAATTTCCCTTCAAATCTCCTGGGTTGTGACGTATCGCAAGGAGAACTGATGTAGCGTGCTGTGCGTGCATTATATGCAATACACATCAAACATGGTGTACCAAATGTTTCATTGTAATAATTGTTCCTCGAAAAACCAAGAGGGAATCGTTTTATCGACTCTCATTTTCTGCTTCTTTTAAAACCAACTTATTATCATGGTTACTTCCTGTTACTTCCTAAATACAAACAGAAGTTGACAAAAAGTAAACCCATCAACCCAGTGAGCCTGGAATGGAACACCGATACAGCTGAGCAGCTTCAGAGTTCTCTCGATTGCACCGATTGGAGCATTTTCATAGACACGGCTGATACCTTGGATGTTGACAAGATCACTGAATACGTAGGGTTCTGCGTTGATAATGTGATACCAAGCAAGAAGGTGAAAATATATCCAAATAATAAGCCATGGTTGCTGTCTAGTGAGTTAAAGCAATTACTACAGGATAAACGGATAGCATTTATTGATGACAATAATTCGTCGGTCAAAGAACTACAAAGAGAAATAAATTGTCAGATTAACAAAATGTAGGAACGAATATAAATGTTAGCTGGAACAAGACTTACAACAGAACAATAGTCACACATCATGGCGAGCTATGGAAATGATTACAGTTTATAAGAGCAATATTTATAATTTTCTCATTTTCATCGATTTCTGCTAAATCTGATACTGACCCGTTTCTCTCATTTCTGTGCTTCTATTAAAAAGGATCCTTTAAGCAATGTTTTTGTAAAAATGTTGAAATGATTGATATCTGTTATTGTAACGACCGTAATAAAAATAATGGAATGAAGAATCTTCAATATCGCATACCAGGCCTGTAGTTAGGTGATATTTTTTTTTAATTGAATTTTAAAATAAATTTGAATTAAGTCTGTTTATCGATATGACCATCTGCTTGATAGACTTTCATGTAATCACTTTATTAGAAGCCATGATAATTGTCTTCATTATTATGAATTTCAGGACACTTCGGTCAGCATACCTACCCTTCTGGACGGCCTCAGTTTGCAAGTTGACAGTTACACTGCTATACAAGGAGGGGTTCAATGGTTGGAAGTCTACATGTACTTGCAATATCCCACTGATGAGCTCAATTTTGGGGACAGTGACGATCTTCTCCTATTCAATGTCGGACTCCCCAAACTATCTTTTCAAGTCAACGTTACCGATGGTGTTGAGATGTGCCAACAAGATGAGGACGGTAAGAGTTTCAACGAAGCACAGACAACATTCTCAAATTTTGAGTGACTGCACAATCGAGAGAGTATGAAATAACCTGTTGAAACCAAAAACCCAAAATCAAAAGTTCACAATGTTTTTTTTTTTTTTCCCTATTTAATTTTACACAGGGGAACATTTTAATGTATACATGTTGTTATAAGATACGTAATTTTTTTTTAAACGGACATAAATATGTAAGAAGAATCTGCCATTTAATTTAACATTGCAAGGTAATGAGAAGAGAACGTGACATTTCATGTTTGAAAATTTCTTCTTGTTTCTTATAGGAAAAAACTTTTTGTTATTGAATTAATGTTATATCTCCAGTCTTTACAAAGATACCCTTTTCGTGCAAATCAAAACAAAAAACTTTTATGACAGAGTATTTCGTTATTGCATTAACAGGTGAAGACCGTGAGATGCCAGTTACTCTGCAACCTCTCATCATCTCTGATCTTCAAGGGAAGAATGATATCATGGTTAGTAACTACAATCACGCTCCTACAATTTTTCATCATTCTCATTGGTACGTTTCCTTGGCCATTACTTTCATTAACATCTTTTGAAAAGTAGTACACGATAAGCATCAAAGAATATGGTGATTTTAAAATATAAAAAATCAACAAAAACAACATTCTAGATTTGTGATGGTCTTAGTGGCTACGTCACTTGACAGTGGACAACATGGTTTAGGGTTCGTATTCATGCAATATATTGCTGCTGCTGGTACGCCATTAATATTATCATGTGATAATTTCTAACATGTGACCTAAGCTTAAAAGGGAATTAACCTCTCGACTATGAAGCATTAATGACATAGAGAGTAAAAACAACATTTCATTTGATATAAAAAGCATTGCTGTAGGCCAAATAATATTGTCTTGCAAGTACAATAAAGAGACCCTTCTTTTCCCATATTTACGACGTCGACTGCTCCCCAAGGAACTGAAGGAAGCTGCCATTTTGTTGAAATTTCCCTTCAAATCTTCCGGGTTGTGACGTATCGCAAGGAGAACTGATGTAGCGTGCTGTGCGTGCATTATATGCAATACACATCAAACATGGTGTACCAAATGTTTCATTGTAATAATTGTTCCTCGAAAAACCAAGAGGGAATCGTTTTATCGACTCTCATTTTCTGCTTCTATTAAAACCAACTTATTATCATGGTTACTTCCTGTTACTTCCTAAATACAAACAGAAGTTGACAAAAAGTAAACCCATCAACCCAGTGAGCCTGGAATGGAACACCGATACAGCTGAGCAGCTTCAGAGTTCTCTCGATTGCACCGATTGGAGCATTTTCATAGACACGGCTGATACCTTGGATGTTGACAAGATCACTGAATACGTAGGGTTCTGCGTTGATAATGTGATACCAAGCAAGAAGGTGAAAATATATCCAAATAATAAGCCATGGTTGCTGTCTAGTGAGTTAAAGCAATTACTACAGGATAAACGGATAGCATTTGTTGATGACAATAATTCGTCGGTCAAAGAACTACAAAGAGAAATAAATTGTCAGATTAACAAAATGTAGGAACGAATATAAATGTTAGCTGGAACAAGACTTACAACAGAACAATAGTCACACATCATGGCGAGCTATGGAAATGATTACAGTTTATAAGAGCAATATTTATAATTTTCTCATTTTCATCGATTTCTGCTAAATCTGATACTGACCCGTTTCTCTCATTTCTGTGCTTCTATTAAAAAGGATCCTTTAAGCAATGTTTTTGTAAAAATGTTGAAATGATTGATATCTGTTATTGTAACGACCGTAATAAAAATAATGGAATGAAGAATCTTCAATATCGCATACCAGGCCTGTAGTTAGGTGATATTTTTTTAAATTGAATTTTAAAATAAATTTGAATGAAGTCTGTTTATCGATATGACCATCTGCTTGATAGACTTTCATGTAATCACTTTATTAGAAGCCATGATAATTGTCTTCATTATTATGAATTTCAGGACACTTCAATCAGCATACCTACCCTTCTGGACGGCCTCAGTTTGCAAGTTGACAGTTACACTGCTATACAAGGAGGGGTTCAATGGTTGGAAGTCTACATGTACTTGCAATATCCCACTGATGAGCTCAATTTTGGGGACAGTGACGATCTTCTCCTATTCAATGTCGGACTCCCCAAACTATCTTTTCAAGTCAACGTTACCGATGGTGTTGAGATGTGCCAACAAGATGAGGACGGTAAGAGTTTCAACGAAGCACAGACAACATTCTCAAATTTTGAGTGACTGCACAATCGAGAGAGTATGAAATAACCCGTTGAAACCAATAACCCAAAATCAAAAGTTCACAATGTTTTTGTTTTTTTTCCCTATTTAATTTTACACAGGGGAACATTTTAATGTATACATGTTGTTATAAGATACGTAATTTTTTTTTAAACGGACATAAATATGTAAGAAGAATCTGCCATTTAATTTAACATTGCAAGGTAATGAGAAGAGAACGTGACATTTCATGTTTGAAAATTTCTTCTTGTTTCTTATAGGAAAAAACTTTTTGTTATTGAATTAATGTTATATCTCCAGTCTTTACAAAGATACCCTTTTCGTGCAAATCAAAACAAAAAACTTTTATGACAGAGTATTTCGTTATTGCATTAACAGGTGAAGACCGTGAGATGCCAGTTACTCTGCAACCTCTCATCATCTCTGATCTTCAAGGGAAGAATGATATCATGGTTAGTAATTTAACTACAATCACGCTCCTACAATTTTTCATCATTCTCATTGGTACGTTTCCTTGGCCATTACTTTCATTAACATCTTTTGAAAAGTAGTACACGATAAGCATCAAAGAATATGGTGATTTTAAAATATAAAAAATCAACAAAAACAACATTCTAGATTTGTGATGGTCTTAGTGGCTACGTCACTTGACAGTGGACAACATGGTTTAGGGTTCGTATTCATGCAATATATTGCTGCTGCTGGTACGCCATTAATATTATCATGTGATAATTTCTAACATGTGACCTAAGCTTAAAAGGGAATTAACCTCTCGACTATGAAGCATTAATGACATAGAGAGTAAAAACAACATTTCATTTGATATAAAAAGCATTGCTGTAGGCCAAATAATATTGTCTTGCAAGTACAATAAAGAGACCCTTCTTTTCCCATATTTACGACGTCGACTGCTCCCCAAGGAACTGAAGGAAGCTGCCATTTTGTTGAAATTTCCCTTCAAATCTTCCGGGTTGTGACGTATCGCAAGGAGAACTGATGTAGCGTGCTTTGCGTGCATTATATGCAATACACATCAAACATGGTGTACCAAATGTTTCATTGTAATAATTGTTCCTCGAAAAACCAAGAGGGAATCGTTTTATCGACTCTCATTTTCTGCTTCTATTAAAACCAACTTATTATCATGGTTACTTCCTGTTACTTCCTAAATACAAACAGAAGTTGACAAAAAGTAAACCCATCAACCCAGTGAGCCTGGAATGGAACACCGATACAGCTGAGCAGCTTCAGAGTTCTCTCGATTGCACCGATTGGAGCATTTTCATAGACACGGCTGATACCTTGGATGTTGACAAGATCACTGAATACGTAGGGTTCTGCGTTGATAATGTGATACCAAGCAAGAAGGTGAAAATATATCCAAATAATAAGCCATGGTTGCTGTCTAGTGAGTTAAAGCAATTACTACAGGATAAACGGATAGCATTTATTGATGACAATAATTCGTCGGTCAAAGAACTACAAAGAGAAATAAATTGTCAGATTAACAAAATGTAGGAACGAATATAAATGTTAGCTGGAACAAGACTTACAACAGAACATAGTCACACATCATGGCGAGCTATGGAAATGATTACAGTTTATAAGAGCAATATTTATAATTTTCTCATTTTCATCGATTTCTGCTAAATCTGATACTGACCCGTTTCTCTCATTTCTGTGCTTCTATTAAAAAGGATCCTTTAAGCAATGTTTTTGTAAAATTGTTGAAATGATTGATATCTGTTATTGTAACGACCGTAATAAAAATAATGGAATGAAGAATCTTCAATATCGCATACCAGGCCTGTAGTTAGGTGATATTTTTTTTTAATTGAATTTTAAAATAAATTTGAATTAAGTCTGTTTATCGATATGACCATCTGCTTGATAGACTTTCATGTAATCACTTTATTAGAAGCCATGATAATTGTCTTCATTATTATGAATTTCAGGACACTTCAATCAGCATACCTACCCTTCTGGACGGCCTCAGTTTGCAAGTTGACAGTTACACTGCTATACAAGGAGGGGTTCAATGGTTGGAAGTCTACATGTACTTGCAATATCCCACTGATGAGCTCAATTTTGGGGACAGTGACGATCTTCTCCTATTCAATGTCGGACTCCCCAAACTATCTTTTCAAGTCAACGTTACCGATGGTGTTGAGATGTGCCAACAAGATGAGGACGGTAAGAGTTTCAACGAAGCACAGACAACATTCTCAAATTTTGAGTGACTGCACAATCGAGAGAGTATGAAATAACCCGTTGAAACCAAAAACCCAAAATCAAAAGTTCACAATGATTTTTTTTTTTTCCCTATTTAATTTTACACAGGGGAACATTTTAATGTATACATGTTGTTATAAGATACGTAATTTTTTTTTAAACGGACATAAATATGTAAGAAGAATCTGCCATTTAATTTAACATTGCAAGGTAATGAGAAGAGAACGTGACATTTCATGTTTGAAAATTTCTTCTTGTTTCTTATAGGAAAAAACTTTTTGTTATTGAATTAATGTTATATCTCCAGTCTTTACAAAGATACCCTTTTCGTGCAAATCAAAACAAAAAACTTTTATGACAGAGTATTTCGTTATTGCATTAACAGGTGAAGACCGTGAGATGCCAGTTACTCTGCAACCTCTCATCATCTCTGATCTTCAAGGGAAGAATGATATCATGGTTAGTAACTACAATCACGCTCCTACAATTTTTCATCATTCTCATTGGTACGTTTCCTTGGCCATTACTTTCATTAACATCTTTTGAAAAGTAGTACACGATAAGCATCAAAGAATATGGTGATTTTAAAATATAAAAAATCAACAAAAACAACATTCTAGATTTGTGATGGTCTTAGTGGCTACGTCACTTGACAGTGGACAACATGGTTTAGGGTTCGTATTCATGCAATATATTGCTGCTGCTGGTACGCCATTAATATTATCATGTGATAATTTCTAACATGTGACCTAAGCTTAAAAGGGAATTAACCTCTCGACTATGAAGCATTAATGACATAGAGAGTAAAAACAACATTTCATTTGATATAAAAAGCATTGCTGTAGGCCAAATAATATTGTCTTGCAAGTACAATAAAGAGACCCTTCTTTTCCCATATTTACGACGTCGACTGCTCCCCAAGGAACTGAAGGAAGCTGCCATTTTGTTGAAATTTCCCTTCAAATCTTCCGGGTTGTGACGTATCGCAAGGAGAACTGATGTAGCGTGCTTTGCGTGCATTATATGCAATACACATCAAACATGGTGTACCAAATGTTTCATTGTAATAATTGTTCCTCGAAAAACCAAGAGGGAATCGTTTTATCGACTCTCATTTTCTGCTTCTATTAAAACCAACTTATTATCATGGTTACTTCCTGTTACTTCCTAAATACAAACAGAAGTTGACAAAAAGTAAACCAATCAACCCAGTGAGCCTGGAATGGAACACCGATACAGCTGAGCAGCTTCAGAGTTCTCTCGATTGCACCGATTGGAGCATTTTCATAGACACGGCTGATACCTTGGATGTTGACAAGATCACTGAATACGTAGGGTTCTGCGTTGATAATGTGATACCAAGCAAGAAGGTGAAAATATATCCAAATAATAAGCCATGGTTGCTGTCTAGTGAGTTAAAGCAATTACTACAGGATAAACGGATAGCATTTATTGATGACAATAATTCGTCGGTCAAAGAACTACAAAGAGAAATAAATTGTCAGATTAACAAAATGTAGGAACGAATATAAATGTTAGCTGGAACAAGACTTACAACAGAACATAGTCACACATCATGGCGAGCTATGGAAATGATTACAGTTTATAAGAGCAATATTTATAATTTTCTCATTTTCATCGATTTCTGCTAAATCTGATACTGACCCGTTTCTCTCATTTCTGTGCTTCTATTAAAAAGGATCCTTTAAGCAATGTTTTTGTAAAATTGTTGAAATGATTGATATCTGTTATTGTAACGACCGTAATAAAAATAATGGAATGAAGAATCTTCAATATCGCATACCAGGCCTGTAGTTAGGTGATATTTTTTTTTAATTGAATTTTAAAATAAATTTGAATTAAGTCTGTTTATCGATATGACCATCTGCTTGATAGACTTTCATGTAATCACTTTATTAGAAGCCATGATAATTGTCTTCATTATTATGAATTTCAGGACACTTCAATCAGCATACCTACCCTTCTGGACGGCCTCAGTTTGCAAGTTGACAGTTACACTGCTATACAAGGAGGGGTTCAATGGTTGGAAGTCTACATGTACTTGCAATATCCCACTGATGAGCTCAATTTTGGGGACAGTGACGATCTTCTCCTATTCAATGTCGGACTCCCCAAACTATCTTTTCAAGTCAACGTTACCGATGGTGTTGAGATGTGCCAACAAGATGAGGACGGTAAGAGTTTCAACGAAGCACAGACAACATTCTCAAATTTTGAGTGACTGCACAATCGAGAGAGTATGAAATAACCCGTTGAAACCAAAAACCCAAAATCAAAAGTTCACAATGATTTTTTTTTTTTCCCTATTTAATTTTACACAAGGGAACATTTTAATGTATACATGTTGTTATAAGATACGTAATTTTTTTTTAAATGGACATAAATATGTAAGAAGAATCTGCCATTTAATTTAACATTGCAAGGTAATGAGAAGAGAACTTGACATTTCATGTTTGAAAATTTCTTATTGTTTCTTTTAGGAAAAAACTTTTTGTTATTGAATTAATGTTATATCTCCAGTCTTTACAAAGATACCCTTTTCGTGCAAATCAAAACAAAAACTTTCATGACAGAGTATTTCGTTATTGCATTAACAGGTGAAGACCGTGAGATGCCAGTTACTCTGCAACCTCTCATCATCTCTGATCTTCAAGGGAAGAATGATATCATGGTTAGTAACTACAATCACGCTCCTACAATTTTTCATCATTCTCATTGGTACGTTTCCTTGGCCATTACTTTCATTAACATCTTTTGAAAAGTAGTACACGATAAGCATCAAAGAATATGGCAATTTTAAAATATAAAAAATCAACAAAAACAACATTCTAGATTTGTGATGGTCTTAGTGGCTACGTCACTTGACAGTGGACAACATGGTTTAGGGTTCGTATTCATGCAATATATTGCTGCTGCTGGTACGCCATTAATATTATCATGTGATAATTTCTAACATGTGACCTAAGCTTAAAAGGGAATTAACCTCTCGACTATGAAGCATTAATGACATAGAGAGTAAAAACAACATTTCATTTGATATAAAAAGCATTGCTGTAGGCCAAATAATATTGTCTTGCAAGTACAATAAAGAGACCCTTCTTTTCCCATATTTACGACGTCGACTGCTCCCCAAGGAACTGAAGGAAGCTGCCATTTTGTTGAAATTTCCCTTCAAATCTTCCGGGTTGTGACGTATCGCAAGGAGAACTGATGTAGCGTGCTGTGCGTGCATTATATGCAATACACATCAAACATGGTGTACCAAATGTTTCATTGTAATAATTGTTCCTCGAAAAACCAAGAGGGAATCGTTTTATCGACTCTCATTTTCTGCTTCTATTAAAACCAACTTATTATCATGGTTACTTCCTGTTACTTCCTAAATACAAACAGAAGTTGACAAAAAGTAAACCCATCAACCCAGTGAGCCTGGAATGGAACACCGATACAGCTGAGCAGCTTCAGAGTTCTCTCGATTGCACCGATTGGAGCATTTTCATAGACACGGCTGATACCTTGGATGTTGACAAGATCACTGAATACGTAGGGTTCTGCGTTGATAATGTGATACCAAGCAAGAAGGTGAAAATATATCCAAATAATAAGCCATGGTTGCTGTCTAGTGAGTTAAAGCAATTACTACAGGATAAACGGATAGCATTTATTGATGACAATAATTCGTCGGTCAAAGAACTACAAAGAGAAATAAATTGTCAGATTAACAAAATGTAGGAACGAATATAAATGTTAGCTGGAACAAGACTTACAACAGAACAATAGTCACACATCATGGCGAGCTATGGAAATGATTACAGTTTATAAGAGCAATATTTATAATTTTCTCATTTTCATCGATTTCTGCTAAATCTGATACTGACCCGTTTCTCTCATTTCTGTGCTTCTATTAAAAAGGATCCTTTAAGCAATGTTTTTGTAAAAATGTTGAAATGATTGATATCTGTTATTGTAACGACCGTAATAAAAATAATGGAATGAAGAATCTTCAATATCGCATACCAGGCCTGTAGTTAGGTGATATTTTTTTTAAATTGAATTTTAAAATAAATTTGAATTAAGTCTGTTTATCGATATGACCATCTGCTTGATAGACTTTCATGTAATCACTTTATTAGAAGCCATGATAATTGTCTTCATTATTATGAATTTCAGGACACTTCGGTCAGCATACCTACCCTTCTGGACGGCCTCAGTTTGCAAGTTGACAGTTACACTGCTATACAAGGAGGGGTTCAATGGTTGGAAGTCTACATGTACTTGCAATATCCCACTGATGAGCTCAATTTTGGGGACAGTGACGATCTTCTCCTATTCAATGTCGGACTCCCCAAACTATCTTTTCAAGTCAACGTTACCGATGGTGTTGAGATGTGCCAACAAGATGAGGACGGTAAGAGTTTCAACGAAGCACAGACAACATTCTCAAATTTTGAGTGACTGCACAATCGAGAGAGTATGAAATAACCTGTTGAAACCAAAAACCCAAAATCAAAAGTTCACAATGTTTTTTGTTTTTTTCCCTATTTAATTTTACACAGGGGAACATTTTAATGTATACATGTTGTTATAAGATACGTAATCTTTTTTTAAACGGACATAAATATGTAAGAAGAATCTGCCATTTAATTTAACATTGCAAGGTAATGAGAAGAGAACGTGACATTTCATGTTTGAAAATTTCTTCTTGTTTCTTATAGGAAAAAACTTTTTGTTATTGAATTAATGTTATATCTCCAGTCTTTACAAAGATACCCTTTTCGTGCAAATCAAAACAAAAAACTTTTATGACAGAGTATTTCGTTATTGCATTAACAGATGAAGACCGTGAGATGCCAGTTACTCTGCAACCTCTCATCATCTCTGATCTTCAAGGGAAGAATGATATCATGGTTAGTAACTACAATCACGCTCCTACAATTTTTCATCATTCTCATTGGTACGTTTCCTTGGCCATTACTTTCATTAACATCTTTTGAAAAGTAGTACACGATAAGCATCAAAGAATATGGTGATTTTAAAATATAAAAAATCAACAAAAACAACATTCTAGATTTGTGATGGTCTTAGTGGCTACGTCACTTGACAGTGGACAACATGGTTTAGGGTTCGTATTCATGCAATATATTGCTGCTGCTGGTACGCCATTAATATTATCATGTGATAATTTCTAACATGTGACCTAAGCTTAAAAGGGAATTAACCTCTCGACTATGAAGCATTAATGACATAGAGAGTAAAAACAACATTTCATTTGATATAAAAAGCATTGCTGTAGGCCAAATAATATTGTCTTGCAAGTACAATAAAGAGACCCTTCTTTTCCCATATTTACGACGTCGACTGCTCCCCAAGGAACTGAAGGAAGCTGCCATTTTGTTGAAATTTCCCTTCAAATCTTCCGGGTTGTGACGTATCGCAAGGAGAACTGATGTAGCGTGCTGTGCGTGCATTATATGCAATACACATCAAACATGGTGTACCAAATGTTTCATTGTAATAATTGTTCCTCGAAAAACCAAGAGGGAATCGTTTTATCGACTCTCATTTTCTGCTTCTATTAAAACCAACTTATTATCATGGTTACTTCCTGTTACTTCCTAAATACAAACAGAAGTTGACAAAAAGTAAACCCATCAACCCAGTGAGCCTGGAATGGAACACCGATACAGCTGAGCAGCTTCAGAGTTCTCTCGATTGCACCGATTGGAGCATTTTCATAGACACGGCTGATACCTTGGATGTTGACAAGATCACTGAATACGTAGGGTTCTGCGTTGATAATGTGATACCAAGCAAGAAGGTGAAAATATATCCAAATAATAAGCCATGGTTGCTGTCTAGTGAGTTAAAGCAATTACTACAGGATAAACGGATAGCATTTATTGATGACAATAATTCGTCGGTCAAAGAACTACAAAGAGAAATAAATTGTCAGATTAACAAAATGTAGGAACGAATATAAATGTTAGCTGGAACAAGACTTACAACAGAACAATAGTCACACATCATGGCGAGCTATGGAAATGATTACAGTTTATAAGAGCAATATTTATAATTTTCTCATTTTCATCGATTTCTGCTAAATCTGATACTGACCCGTTTCTCTCATTTCTGTGCTTCTATTAAAAAGGATCCTTTAAGCAATGTTTTTGTAAAAATGTTGAAATGATTGATATCTGTTATTGTAACGACCGTAATAAAAATAATGGAATGAAGAATCTTCAATATCGCATACCAGGCCTGTAGTTAGGTGATATTTTTTTTAAATTGAATTTTAAAATAAATTTGAATTAAGTCTGTTTATCGATATGACCATCTGCTTGATAGACTTTCATGTAATCACTTTATTAGAAGCCATGATAATTGTCTTCATTATTATGAATTTCAGGACACTTCGGTCAGCATACCTACCCTTCTGGACGGCCTCAGTTTGCAAGTTGACAGTTACACTGCTATACAAGGAGGGGTTCAATGGTTGGAAGTCTACATGTACTTGCAATATCCCACTGATGAGCTCAATTTTGGGGACAGTGACGATCTTCTCCTATTCAATGTCGGACTCCCCAAACTATCTTTTCAAGTCAACGTTACCGATGGTGTTGAGATGTGCCAACAAGATGAGGACGGTAAGAGTTTCAACGAAGCACAGACAACATTCTCAAATTTTGAGTGACTGCACAATCGAGAGAGTATGAAATAACCTGTTGAAACCAAAAACCCAAAATCAAAAGTTCACAATGTTTTTTGTTTTTTTCCCTATTTAATTTTACACAGGGGAACATTTTAATGTATACATGTTGTTATAAGATACGTAATCTTTTTTTAAACGGACATAAATATGTAAGAAGAATCTGCCATTTAATTTAACATTGCAAGGTAATGAGAAGAGAACGTGACATTTCATGTTTGAAAATTTCTTCTTGTTTCTTATAGGAAAAAACTTTTTGTTATTGAATTAATGTTATATCTCCAGTCTTTACAAAGATACCCTTTTCGTGCAAATCAAAACAAAAAACTTTTATGACAGAGTATTTCGTTATTGCATTAACAGGTGAAGACCGTGAGATGCCAGTTACTCTGCAACCTCTCATCATCTCTGATCTTCAAGGGAAGAATGATATCATGGTTAGTAACTACAATCACGCTCCTACAATTTTTCATCATTCTCATTGGTACGTTTCCTTGGCCATTACTTTCATTAACATCTTTTGAAAAGTAGTACACGATAAGCATCAAAGAATATGGTGATTTTAAAATATAAAAAATCAACAAAAACAACATTCTAGATTTGTGATGGTCTTAGTGGCTACGTCACTTGACAGTGGACAACATGGTTTAGGGTTCGTATTCATGCAATATATTGCTGCTGCTGGTACGCCATTAATATTATCATGTGATAATTTCTAACATGTGACCTAAGCTTAAAAGGGAATTAACCTCTCGACTATGAAGCATTAATGACATAGAGAGTAAAAACAACATTTCATTTGATATAAAAAGCATTGCTGTAGGCCAAATAATATTGTCTTGCAAGTACAATAAAGAGACCCTTCTTTTCCCATATTTACGACGTCGACTGCTCCCCAAGGAACTGAAGGAAGCTGCCATTTTGTTGAAATTTCCCTTCAAATCTTCCGGGTTGTGACGTATCGCAAGGAGAACTGATGTAGCGTGCTGTGCGTGCATTATATGCAATACACATCAAACATGGTGTACCAAATGTTTCATTGTAATAATTGTTCCTCGAAAAACCAAGAGGGAATCGTTTTATCGACTCTCATTTTCTGCTTCTATTAAAACCAACTTATTATCATGGTTACTTCCTGTTACTTCCTAAATACAAACAGAAGTTGACAAAAAGTAAACCCATCAACCCAGTGAGCCTGGAATGGAACACCGATACAGCTGAGCAGCTTCAGAGTTCTCTCGATTGCACCGATTGGAGCATTTTCATAGACACGGCTGATACCTTGGATGTTGACAAGATCACTGAATACGTAGGGTTCTGCGTTGATAATGTGATACCAAGCAAGAAGGTGAAAATATATCCAAATAATAAGCCATGGTTGCTGTCTAGTGAGTTAAAGCAATTACTACAGGATAAACGGATAGCATTTATTGATGACAATAATTCGTCGGTCAAAGAACTACAAAGAGAAATAAATTGTCAGATTAACAAAATGTAGGAACGAATATAAATGTTAGCTGGAACAAGACTTACAACAGAACAATAGTCACACATCATGGCGAGCTATGGAAATGATTACAGTTTATAAGAGCAATATTTATAATTTTCTCATTTTCATCGATTTCTGCTAAATCTGATACTGACCCGTTTCTCTCATTTCTGTGCTTCTATTAAAAAGGATCCTTTAAGCAATGTTTTTGTAAAAATGTTGAAATGATTGATATCTGTTATTGTAACGACCGTAATAAAAATAATGGAATGAAGAATCTTCAATATCGCATACCAGGCCTGTAGTTAGGTGATATTTTTTTTAAATTGAATTTTAAAATAAATTTGAATTAAGTCTGTTTATCGATATGACCATCTGCTTGATAGACTTTCATGTAATCACTTTATTAGAAGCCATGATAATTGTCTTCATTATTATGAATTTCAGGACACTTCGGTCAGCATACCTACCCTTCTGGACGGCCTCAGTTTGCAAGTTGACAGTTACACTGCTATACAAGGAGGGGTTCAATGGTTGGAAGTCTACATGTACTTGCAATATCCCACTGATGAGCTCAATTTTGGGGACAGTGACGATCTTCTCCTATTCAATGTCGGACTCCCCAAACTATCTTTTCAAGTCAACGTTACCGATGGTGTTGAGATGTGCCAACAAGATGAGGACGGTAAGAGTTTCAACGAAGCACAGACAACATTCTCAAATTTTGAGTGACTGCACAATCGAGAGAGTATGAAATAACCTGTTGAAACCAAAAACCCAAAATCAAAAGTTCACAATGTTTTTTGTTTTTTTCCCTATTTAATTTTACACTGGGGAACATTTTAATGTATACATGTTGTTATAAGATACGTAATCTTTTTTTAAACGGACATAAATATGTAAGAAGAATCTGCCATTTAATTTAACATTGCAAGGTAATGAGAAGAGAACGTGACATTTCATGTTTGAAAATTTCTTCTTGTTTCTTATAGGAAAAAACTTTTTGTTATTGAATTAATGTTATATCTCCAGTCTTTACAAAGATACCCTTTTCGTGCAAATCAAAACAAAAAACTTTTATGACAGAGTATTTCGTTATTGCATTAACAGGTGAAGACCGTGAGATGCCAGTTACTCTGCAACCTCTCATCATCTCTGATCTTCAAGGGAAGAATGATATCATGGTTAGTAACTACAATCACGCTCCTACAATTTTTCATCATTCTCATTGGTACGTTTCCTTGGCCATTACTTTCATTAACATCTTTTGAAAAGTAGTACACGATAAGCATCAAAGAATATGGTGATTTTAAAATATAAAAAATCAACAAAAACAACATTCTAGATTTGTGATGGTCTTAGTGGCTACGTCACTTGACAGTGGACAACATGGTTTAGGGTTCGTATTCATGCAATATATTGCTGCTGCTGGTACGCCATTAATATTATCATGTGATAATTTCTAACATGTGACCTAAGCTTAAAAGGGAATTAACCTCTCGACTATGAAGCATTAATGACATAGAGAGTAAAAACAACATTTCATTTGATATAAAAAGCATTGCTGTAGGCCAAAAAATATTGTCATGCAAGTACAATAAAGAGACCCTTCTTTTCCCATATTTACGACGTCGACTGCTCCCCAAGGAACTGAAGGAAGCTGCCATTTTGTTGAAATTTCCCTTCAAATCTTCTGGGTTGTGACGTATCGCAAGGAGAACTGATGTAGCGTGCTGTGCGTGCATTATATGCAATACACATCAAACATGGTGTACCAAATGTTTCATTGTAATAATTGTTCCTCGAAAAACCAAGAGGGAATCGTTTTATCGACTCTCATTTTCTGCTTCTTTTAAAACCAACTTATTATCATGGTTACTTCCTGTTACTTCCTAAATACAAACAGAAGTTGACAAAAAGTAAACCCATCAACCCAGTGAGCCTGGAATGGAACACCGATACAGCTGAGCAGCTTCAGAGTTCTCTCGATTGCACCGATTGGAGCATTTTCATAGACACGGCTGATACCTTGGATGTTGACAAGATCACTGAATACGTAGGGTTCTGCGTTGATAATGTGATACCAAGCAAGAAGGTGAAAATATATCCAAATAATAAGCCATGGTTGCTGTCTAGTGAGTTAAAGCAATTACTACAGGATAAACGGATAGCATTTGTTGATGACAATAATTCGTCGGTCAAAGAACTACAAAGAGAAATAAATTGTCAGATTAACAAAATGTAGGAACGAATATAAATGTTAGCTGGAACAAGACTTACAACAGAACAATAGTCACACATCATGGCGAGCTATGGAAATGATTACAGTTTATAAGAGCAATATTTATAATTTTCTCATTTTCATCGATTTCTGCTAAATCTGATACTGACCCGTTTCTCTCATTTCTGTGCTTCTATTAAAAAGGATCCTTTAAGCAATGTTTTTGTAAAAATGTTGAAATGATTGATATCTGTTATTGTAACGACCGTAATAAAAATAATGGAATGAAGAATCTTCAATATCGCATACCAGGCCTGTAGTTAGGTGATATTTTTTTTAAATTGAATTTTAAAATAAATTTGAATTAAGTCTGTTTATCGATATGACCATCTGCTTGATAGACTTTCATGTAATCACTTTATTAGAAGCCATGATAATTGTCTTCATTATTATGAATTTCAGGACACTTCGGTCAGCATACCTACCCTTCTGGACGGCCTCAGTTTGCAAGTTGACAGTTACACTGCTATACAAGGAGGGGTTCAATGGTTGGAAGTCTACATGTACTTGCAATATCCCACTGATGAGCTCAATTTTGGGGACAGTGACGATCTTCTCCTATTCAATGTCGGACTCCCCAAACTATCTTTTCAAGTCAACGTTACCGATGGTGTTGAGATGTGCCAACAAGATGAGGACGGTAAGAGTTTCAACGAAGCACAGACAACATTCTCAAATTTTGAGTGACTGCACAATCGAGAGAGTATGAAATAACCTGTTGAAACCAAAAACCCAAAATCAAAAGTTCACAATGTTTTTTGTTTTTTTCCCTATTTAATTTTACACTGGGGAACATTTTAATGTATACATGTTGTTATAAGATACGTAATCTTTTTTTAAACGGACATAAATATGTAAGAAGAATCTGCCATTTAATTTAACATTGCAAGGTAATGAGAAGAGAACGTGACATTTCATGTTTGAAAATTTCTTATTGTTTCTTATAGGAAAAAACTTTTTGTTATTGAATTAATGTTATATCTCCAGTCTTTACAAAGATACCCTTTTCGTGCAAATCAAAACAAAAAACTTTTATGACAGAGTATTTCGTTATTGCATTAACAGGTGAAGACCGTGAGATGCCAGTTACTCTGCAACCTCTCATCATCTCTGATCTTCAAGGGAAGAATGATATCATGGTTAGTAACTACAATCACGCTCCTACAATTTTTCATCATTCTCATTGGTACGTTTCCTTGGCCATTACTTTCATTAACATCTTTTGAAAAGTAGTACACGATAAGCATCAAAGAATATGGTGATTTTAAAATATAAAAAATCAACAAAAACAACATTCTAGATTTGTGATGGTCTTAGTGGCTACGTCACTTGACAGTGGACAACATGGTTTAGGGTTCGTATTCATGCAATATATTGCTGCTGCTGGTACGCCATTAATATTATCATGTGATAATTTCTAACATGTGACCTAAGCTTAAAAGGGAATTAACCTCTCGACTATGAAGCATTAATGACATAGAGAGTAAAAACAACATTTCATTTGATATAAAAAGCATTGCTGTAGGCCAAAAAATATTGTCATGCAAGTACAATAAAGAGACCCTTCTTTTCCCATATTTACGACGTCGACTGCTCCCCAAGGAACTGAAGGAAGCTGCCATTTTGTTGAAATTTCCCTTCAAATCTTCTGGGTTGTGACGTATCGCAAGGAGAACTGATGTAGCGTGCTGTGCGTGCATTATATGCAATACACATCAAACATGGTGTACCAAATGTTTCATTGTAATAATTGTTCCTCGAAAAACCAAGAGGGAATCGTTTTATCGACTCTCATTTTCTGCTTCTTTTAAAACCAACTTATTATCATGGTTACTTCCTGTTACTTCCTAAATACAAACAGAAGTTGACAAAAAGTAAACCCATCAACCCAGTGAGCCTGGAATGGAACACCGATACAGCTGAGCAGCTTCAGAGTTCTCTCGATTGCACCGATTGGAGCATTTTCATAGACACGGCTGATACCTTGGATGTTGACAAGATCACTGAATACGTAGGGTTCTGCGTTGATAATGTGATACCAAGCAAGAAGGTGAAAATATATCCAAATAATAAGCCATGGTTGCTGTCTAGTGAGTTAAAGCAATTACTACAGGATAAACGGATAGCATTTGTTGATGACAATAATTCGTCGGTCAAAGAACTACAAAGAGAAATAAATTGTCAGATTAACAAAATGTAGGAACGAATATAAATGTTAGCTGGAACAAGACTTACAACAGAACAATAGTCACACATCATGGCGAGCTATGGAAATGATTACAGTTTATAAGAGCAATATTTATAATTTTCTCATTTTCATCGATTTCTGCTAAATCTGATACTGACCCGTTTCTCTCATTTCTGTGCTTCTATTAAAAAGGATCCTTTAAGCAATGTTTTTGTAAAAATGTTGAAATGATTGATATCTGTTATTGTAACGACCGTAATAAAAATAATGGAATGAAGAATCTTCAATATCGCATACCAGGCCTGTAGTTAGGTGATATTTTTTTTAAATTGAATTTTAAAATAAATTTGAATTAAGTCTGTTTATCGATATGACCATCTGCTTGATAGACTTTCATGTAATCACTTTATTAGAAGCCATGATAATTGTCTTCATTATTATGAATTTCAGGACACTTCAATCAGCATACCTACCCTTCTGGACGGCCTCAGTTTGCAAGTTGACAGTTACACTGCTATACAAGGAGGGGTTCAATGGTTGGAAGTCTACATGTACTTGCAATATCCCACTGATGAGCTCAATTTTGGGGACAGTGACGATCTTCTCCTATTCAATGTCGGACTCCCCAAACTATCTTTTCAAGTCAACGTTACCGATGGTGTTGAGATGTGCCAACAAGATGAGGACGGTAAGAGTTTCAACGAAGCACAGACAACATTCTCAAATTTTGAGTGACTGCACAATCGAGAGAGTATGAAATAACCCGTTGAAACCAATAACCCAAAATCAAAAGTTCACAATGTTTTTGTTTTTTTTCCCTATTTAATTTTACACAGGGGAACATTTTAATGTATACATGTTGTTATAAGATACGTAATTTTTTTTTAAACGGACATAAATATGTAAGAAGAATCTGCCATTTAATTTAACATTGCAAGGTAATGAGAAGAGAACGTGACATTTCATGTTTGAAAATTTCTTCTTGTTTCTTATAGGAAAAAACTTTTTGTTATTGAATTAATGTTATATCTCCAGTCTTTACAAAGATACCCTTTTCGTGCAAATCAAAACAAAAAACTTTTATGACAGAGTATTTCGTTATTGCATTAACAGGTGAAGACCGTGAGATGCCAGTTACTCTGCAACCTCTCATCATCTCTGATCTTCAAGGGAAGAATGATATCATGGTTAGTAACTACAATCACGCTCCTACAATTTTTCATCATTCTCATTGGTACGTTTCCTTGGCCATTACTTTCATTAACATCTTTTGAAAAGTAGTACACGATAAGCATCAAAGAATATGGTGATTTTAAAATATAAAAAATCAACAAAAACAACATTCTAGATTTGTGATGGTCTTAGTGGCTACGTCACTTGACAGTGGACAACATGGTTTAGGGTTCGTATTCATGCAATATATTGCTGCTGCTGGTACGCCATTAATATTATCATGTGATAATTTCTAACATGTGACCTAAGCTTAAAAGGGAATTAACCTCTCGACTATGAAGCATTAATGACATAGAGAGTAAAAACAACATTTCATTTGATATAAAAAGCATTGCTGTAGGCCAAATAATATTGTCTTGCAAGTACAATAAAGAGACCCTTCTTTTCCCATATTTACGACGTCGACTGCTCCCCAAGGAACTGAAGGAAGCTGCCATTTTGTTGAAATTTCCCTTCAAATCTTCCGGGTTGTGACGTATCGCAAGGAGAACTGATGTAGCGTGCTTTGCGTGCATTATATGCAATACACATCAAACATGGTGTACCAAATGTTTCATTGTAATAATTGTTCCTCGAAAAACCAAGAGGGAATCGTTTTATCGACTCTCATTTTCTGCTTCTATTAAAACCAACTTATTATCATGGTTACTTCCTGTTACTTCCTAAATACAAACAGAAGTTGACAAAAAGTAAACCCATCAACCCAGTGAGCCTGGAATGGAACACCGATACAGCTGAGCAGCTTCAGAGTTCTCTCGATTGCACCGATTGGAGCATTTTCATAGACACGGCTGATACCTTGGATGTTGACAAGATCACTGAATACGTAGGGTTCTGCGTTGATAATGTGATACCAAGCAAGAAGGTGAAAATATATCCAAATAATAAGCCATGGTTGCTGTCTAGTGAGTTAAAGCAATTACTACAGGATAAACGGATAGCATTTATTGATGACAATAATTCGTCGGTCAAAGAACTACAAAGAGAAATAAATTGTCAGATTAACAAAATGTAGGAACGAATATAAATGTTAGCTGGAACAAGACTTACAACAGAACATAGTCACACATCATGGCGAGCTATGGAAATGATTACAGTTTATAAGAGCAATATTTATAATTTTCTCATTTTCATCGATTTCTGCTAAATCTGATACTGACCCGTTTCTCTCATTTCTGTGCTTCTATTAAAAAGGATCCTTTAAGCAATGTTTTTGTAAAATTGTTGAAATGATTGATATCTGTTATTGTAACGACCGTAATAAAAATAATGGAATGAAGAATCTTCAATATCGCATACCAGGCCTGTAGTTAGGTGATATTTTTTTTTAATTGAATTTTAAAATAAATTTGAATTAAGTCTGTTTATCGATATGACCATCTGCTTGATAGACTTTCATGTAATCACTTTATTAGAAGCCATGATAATTGTCTTCATTATTATGAATTTCAGGACACTTCAATCAGCATACCTACCCTTCTGGACGGCCTCAGTTTGCAAGTTGACAGTTACACTGCTATACAAGGAGGGGTTCAATGGTTGGAAGTCTACATGTACTTGCAATATCCCACTGATGAGCTCAATTTTGGGGACAGTGACGATCTTCTCCTATTCAATGTCGGACTCCCCAAACTATCTTTTCAAGTCAACGTTACCGATGGTGTTGAGATGTGCCAACAAGATGAGGACGGTAAGAGTTTCAACGAAGCACAGACAACATTCTCAAATTTTGAGTGACTGCACAATCGAGAGAGTATGAAATAACCCGTTGAAACCAAAAACCCAAAATCAAAAGTTCACAATGTTTTTTTTTTTTTTCCCTATTTAATTTTACACAGGGGAACATTTTAATGTATACATGTTGTTATAAGATACGTAATTTTTTTTTAAACGGACATAAATATGTAAGAAGAATCTGCCATTTAATTTAACATTGCAAGGTAATGAGAAGAGAACGTGACATTTCATGTTTGAAAATTTCTTCTTGTTTCTTATAGGAAAAAACTTTTTGTTATTGAATTAATGTTATATCTCCAGTCTTTACAAAGATACCCTTTTCGTGCAAATCAAAACAAAAAACTTTTATGACAGAGTATTTCGTTATTGCATTAACAGGTGAAGACCGTGAGATGCCAGTTACTCTGCAACCTCTCATCATCTCTGATCTTCAAGGGAAGAATGATATCATGGTTAGTAACTACAATCACGCTCCTACAATTTTTCATCATTCTCATTGGTACGTTTCCTTGGCCATTACTTTCATTAACATCTTTTGAAAAGTAGTACACGATAAGCATCAAAGAATATGGTGATTTTAAAATATAAAAAATCAACAAAAACAACATTCTAGATTTGTGATGGTCTTAGTGGCTACGTCACTTGACAGTGGACAACATGGTTTAGGGTTCGTATTCATGCAATATATTGCTGCTGCTGGTACGCCATTAATATTATCATGTGATAATTTCTAACATGTGACCTAAGCTTAAAAGGGAATTAACCTCTCGACTATGAAGCATTAATGACATAGAGAGTAAAAACAACATTTCATTTGATATAAAAAGCATTGCTGTAGGCCAAATAATATTGTCTTGCAAGTACAATAAAGAGACCCTTCTTTTCCCATATTTACGACGTCGACTGCTCCCCAAGGAACTGAAGGAAGCTGCCATTTTGTTGAAATTTCCCTTCAAATCTTCCGGGTTGTGACGTATCGCAAGGAGAACTGATGTAGCGTGCTTTGCGTGCATTATATGCAATACACATCAAACATGGTGTACCAAATGTTTCATTGTAATAATTGTTCCTCGAAAAACCAAGAGGGAATCGTTTTATCGACTCTCATTTTCTGCTTCTATTAAAACCAACTTATTATCATGGTTACTTCCTGTTACTTCCTAAATACAAACAGAAGTTGACAAAAAGTAAACCCATCAACCCAGTGAGCCTGGAATGGAACACCGATACAGCTGAGCAGCTTCAGAGTTCTCTCGATTGCACCGATTGGAGCATTTTCATAGACACGGCTGATACCTTGGATGTTGACAAGATCACTGAATACGTAGGGTTCTGCGTTGATAATGTGATACCAAGCAAGAAGGTGAAAATATATCCAAATAATAAGCCATGGTTGCTGTCTAGTGAGTTAAAGCAATTACTACAGGATAAACGGATAGCATTTATTGATGACAATAATTCGTCGGTCAAAGAACTACAAAGAGAAATAAATTGTCAGATTAACAAAATGTAGGAACGAATATAAATGTTAGCTGGAACAAGACTTACAACAGAACATAGTCACACATCATGGCGAGCTATGGAAATGATTACAGTTTATAAGAGCAATATTTATAATTTTCTCATTTTCATCGATTTCTGCTAAATCTGATACTGACCCGTTTCTCTCATTTCTGTGCTTCTATTAAAACGGATCCTTTAAGCAATGTTTTTGTAAAAATGTTGAAATGATTGATATCTGTTATTGTAACGACCGTAATAAAAATAATGGAATGAAGAATCTTCAATATCGCATACCAGGCCTGTAGTTAGGTGATATTTTTTTTAAATTGAATTTTAAAATAAATTTGAATTAAGTCTGTTTATCGATATGACCATCTGCTTGATAGACTTTCATGTAATCACTTTATTAGAAGCCATGATAATTGTCTTCATTATTATGAATTTCAGGACACTTCAATCAGCATACCTACCCTTCTGGACGGCCTCAGTTTGCAAGTTGACAGTTACACTGCTATACAAGGAGGGGTTCAATGGTTGGAAGTCTACATGTACTTGCAATATCCCACTGATGAGCTCAATTTTGGGGACAGTGACGATCTTCTCCTATTCAATGTCGGACTCCCCAAACTATCTTTTCAAGTCAACGTTACCGATTGTGTTGAGATGTGCCAACAAGATGAGGACGGTAAGAGTTTCAACGAAGCACAGACAACATTCTCAAATTTTGAGTGACTGCACAATCGAGAGAGTTTGAAATAACTTGTTGAAACTAAAACCCAAAATCAAAAGTTCACAATGATTTTTTTTTTTTCCCTATTTAATTTTACACAAGGGAACATTTTAATGTATACATGTTGTTATAAGATACGTAATTTTTTTTTAAATGGACATAAATATGTAAGAAGAATCTGCCATTTAATTTAACATTGCAAGGTAATGAGAAGAGAACTTGACATTTCATGTTTGAAAATTTCTTATTGTTTCTTTTAGGAAAAAACTTTTTGTTATTGAATTAATGTTATATCTCCAGTCTTTACAAAGATACCCTTTTCGTGCAAATCAAAACAAAAACTTTCATGACAGAGTATTTCGTTATTGCATTAACAGGTGAAGACCGTGAGATGCCAGTTACTCTGCAACCTCTCATCATCTCTGATCTTCAAGGGAAGAATGATATCATGGTTAGTAACTACAATCACGCTCCTACAATTTTTCATCATTCTCATTGGTACGTTTCCTTGGCCATTACTTTCATTAACATCTTTTGAAAAGTAGTACACGATAAGCATCAAAGAATATGGCAATTTTAAAATATAAAAAATCAACAAAAACAACATTCTAGATTTGTGATGGTCTTAGTGGCTACGTCACTTGACAGTGGACAACATGGTTTAGGGTTCGTATTCATGCAATATATTGCTGCTGCTGGTACGCCATTAATATTATCATGTGATAATTTCTAACATGTGACCTAAGCTTAAAAGGGAATTAACCTCTCGACTATGAAGCATTAATGACATAGAGAGTAAAAACAACATTTCATTTGATATAAAAAGCATTGCTGTAGGCCAAATAATATTGTCTTGCAAGTACAGTAAAGAGACCCTTCTTTTCCCATATTTACGACGTCGACTGCTCCCCAAGGAACTGAAGGAAGCTGCCATTTTGTTGAAATTTCCCTTCAAATCTTCCGGGTTGTGACGTATCGCAAGGAGAACTGATGTAGCGTGCTGTGCGTGCATTATATGCAATACACATCAAACATGGTGTACCAAATGTTTCATTGTAATAATTGTTCCTCGAAAAACCAAGAGGGAATCGTTTTATCGACTCTCATTTTCTGCTTCTATTAAAACCAACTTATTATCATGGTTACTTCCTGTTACTTCCTAAATACAAACAGAAGTTGACAAAAAGTAAACCCATCAACCCAGTGAGCCTGGAATGGAACACCGATACAGCTGAGCAGCTTCAGAGTTCTCTCGATTGCACCGATTGGAGCATTTTCATAGACACGGCTGATACCTTGGATGTTGACAAGATCACTGAATACGTAGGGTTCTGCGTTGATAATGTGATACCAAGCAAGAAGGTGAAAATATATCCAAATAATAAGCCATGGTTGCTGTCTAGTGAGTTAAAGCAATTACTACAGGATAAACGGATAGCATTTATTGATGACAATAATTCGTCGGTCAAAGAACTACAAAGAGAAATAAATTGTCAGATTAACAAAATGTAGGAACGAATATAAATGTTAGCTGGAACAAGACTTACAACAGAACAATAGTCACACATCATGGCGAGCTATGGAAATGATTACAGTTTATAAGAGCAATATTTATAATTTTCTCATTTTCATCGATTTCTGCTAAATCTGATACTGACCCGTTTCTCTCATTTCTGTGCTTATATTAAAAAGGATCCTTTAAGCAATGTTTTTGTAAAAATGTTGAAATGATTGATATCTGTTATTGTAACGACCGTAATAAAAATAATGGAATGAAGAATCTTCAATATCGCATACCAGGCCTGTAGTTAGGTGATATTTTTTTTAAATTGAATTTTAAAATAAATTTGAATTAAGTCTGTTTATCGATATGACCATCTGCTTGATAGACTTTCATGTAATCACTTTATTAGAAGCCATGATAATTGTCTTCATTATTATGAATTTCAGGACACTTCGGTCAGCATACCTACCCTTCTGGACGGCCTCAGTTTGCAAGTTGACAGTTACACTGCTATACAAGGAGGGGTTCAATGGTTGGAAGTCTACATGTACTTGCAATATCCCACTGATGAGCTCAATTTTGGGGACAGTGACGATCTTCTCCTATTCAATGTCGGACTCCCCAAACTATCTTTTCAAGTCAACGTTACCGATGGTGTTGAGATGTGCCAACAAGATGAGGACGGTAAGAGTTTCAACGAAGCACAGACAACATTCTCAAATTTTGAGTGACTGCACAATCGAGAGAGTATGAAATAACCTGTTGAAACCAAAAACCCAAAATCAAAAGTTCACAATGTTTTTTGTTTTTTTCCCTATTTAATTTTACACAGGGGAACATTTTAATGTATACATGTTGTTATAAGATACGTAATTTTTTTTTAAACGGACATAAATATGTAAGAAGAATCTGCCATTTAATTTAACATTGCAAGGTAATGAGAAGAGAACGTGACATTTCATGTTTGAAAATTTCTTCTTGTTTCTTATAGGAAAAAACTTTTTGTTATTGAATTAATGTTATATCTCCAGTCTTTACAAAGATACCCTTTTCGTGCAAATCAAAACAAAAAACTTTTATGACAGAGTATTTCGTTATTGCATTAACAGATGAAGACCGTGAGATGCCAGTTACTCTGCAACCTCTCATCATCTCTGATCTTCAAGGGAAGAATGATATCATGGTTAGTAACTACAATCACGCTCCTACAATTTTTCATCATTCTCATTGGTACGTTTCCTTGGCCATTACTTTCATTAACATCTTTTGAAAAGTAGTACACGATAAGCATCAAAGAATATGGTGATTTTAAAATATAAAAAATCAACAAAAACAACATTCTAGATTTGTGATGGTCTTAGTGGCTACGTCACTTGACAGTGGACAACATGGTTTAGGGTTCGTATTCATGCAATATATTGCTGCTGCTGGTACGCCATTAATATTATCATGTGATAATTTCTAACATGTGACCTAAGCTTAAAAGGGAATTAACCTCTCGACTATGAAGCATTAATGACATAGAGAGTAAAAACAACATTTCATTTGATATAAAAAGCATTGCTGTAGGCCAAATAATATTGTCTTGCAAGTACAATAAAGAGACCCTTCTTTTCCCATATTTACGACGTCGACTGCTCCCCAAGGAACTGAAGGAAGCTGCCATTTTGTTGAAATTTCCCTTCAAATCTTCCCGGTTGTGACGTATCGCAAGGAGAACTGATGTAGCGTGCTGTGCGTGCATTATATGCAATACACATCAAACATGGTGTACCAAATGTTTCATTGTAATAATTGTTCCTCGAAAAACCAAGAGGGAATCGTTTTATCGACTCTCATTTTCTGGTTCTATTAAAACCAACTTATTATCATGGTTACTTCCTGTTACTTCCTAAATACAAACAGAAGTTGACAAAAAGTAAACCCATCAACCCAGTGAACCTGGAATGGAGTACCGATACAGCTGAGCAGCTTCAGAGTTCTCTCGATTGCACAAATTGGAGCATTTTCATAGACACGGCTGATACCTTGGATTTTGACAAGATCACTGAATACGTAGGGTTCTGCGTTGATAATGTGATACCAAGCAAGAAGGTGAAAATATATCCAAATAATAAGCCGTGGTTGTCTAGTGAGTTAAAGCAATTACTACAGGATAAACAGATAGCATTTATTGATGACAATAATTTGTCGGTCAAAGAACTACAAAGAGAAATAAATTGTCAGATTAACAAATGTAGGAACGAATATAAATGTTAACTGAAACAAGACTTTCAACAGAACAATAGTCGCGCATCATGGCGAGCTATGGAAATGATTACAGTTTATAAGAGCAATATATTCATAAATTTCTTATTTTCATCGATTTCTGCTAAAACTGATACTGTCCTGTTTCTCTCATTTTTGTGCTTCTTTTAAAACGGACCCTTTATGCAATGTTTTTGTAAAAATGTTGAAATGATTGATATCTGTTATTGTAACGACCGTAATAAAAATAATAGAAATGAAGAATCTTTAATATCGCATACCAGGCCTGTAGTTAGGTGATATTTTTTTTTAATTGAATTTTAAAATAAATTTGAATTAAGTCTGTTTATTGATATGACCATCTGCTTGATAGACTTTCATGTAATCACTTTATTAGAAGCCATGATAATTGTCTTCATTATTATGAATTTCAGGACACTTCAATCAGCATACCTACCCTTCTGGAAGGCCTCAGTTTGCAAGTTGACAGTTACACTGCTATACAAGGAGGGGTTCAATGGTTGGAAGTCTACATGTACTTGCAATATCCCACTGATGGGCTCAATTTTGGGGACAGTGACGATCTTCTCCTATTCAATGTCGGACTCCCCAAACTATCTTTTCAAGTCAACGTTACCGATGGTGTTGAGATGTGCCAACAAGATGAGGACGGTAAGAGTTTCAACGAAGCACAGACAACATTCTCAAATTTTGAGTGACTGCACAATCGAGAGAGTTTGAAATAACTTGTTGAAACTAAAACCCAAAATCAAAAGTTCACAATGATTTTTTTTTTTCCCTATTTAATTTTACACAGGGGAACATTTTAATGTATACATATTGTTATAAGATATGTAATTTTTTTTTAAATGGACATAAATATGTAAGAAGAATCTGCCATTTAATTTAACATTGCAAGGTAATGAGAAGAGAACTTGACATTTCATGTTTGAAAATTTCTTATTGTTTCTTATAGGAATAAACTTTTTGTTATTGAATTAACGTTATATCTCCAGTCTTTAAAAAGATACCCTTTTCATGCAAAAAAAAAAAAATACTTTTATGACAGAGTACTTCTTTATTGCATTAACAGGTGAAGACCTTGAGATGCCAGTTACTCTGCAACCTCTCATCATCTCTGATCTTCAAGGGAAGAATGATATCATGGTTAGTAACTACAATCACGCTCCTACAATTTTTCATCATTCTCATTAGTACGTTTCCTTGGCCATTACTTTCATTAACATCTTTTGAAAAGTAGTACACGATAAGCATCAAAGAATATGGTGATTTTAAAATATAAAAAATCAACAAAAACAACATTCTAGATTTGTGATGGTCTTAGTGGCTACGTCACTTGACAGTGGACAACATGGTTTAGGGTTCGTATTCATGCAATATATTGCTGCTGCTGGTACGCCATTAATATTATCATGTGATAATTTCTAACATGTGACCTAAGCTTAAAAGGGAATTAACCTCTCGACTATGAAGCATTAATGACATAGAGAGTAAAAACAACATTTCATTTGATATAAAAAGCATTGCTGTAGGCCAAATAATATTGTCTTGCAAGTACAATAAAGAGACCCTGCTTTTGCCATATTAACGACGTCGACTGCTCCCCAAGGAACTGAAGGAAGCTGCCATTTTGTTGAAATTTCCCTTCAAATCTTCCGGATTGTGACGTATCGCAAGGAGAACTGATCTAGCATATGCAATACACGTCAAACATGGTATACTGCCAAATGTTTCACTGAATAATTGTTCTTCGAAAACCAATGGGGAATCGTTTCATCGTTTTAAACTGACCTGTTCCTCTCATTTTTCTGCTTCTATTAAAACCAACTTATTATCATGGTTACTTCCTGTTACTTCCTAAATACAAACAGAAGTTGACAACAAGTAAACCCATCAACCCAGTGAGCCTGGAAAGTGACAATGTCGGACTCCCCAAACCAACTTCTCAAGTCAAGGTTACTGATGGCGTTGTGATGTGCCCACAAGATGAGGACGGTAAGAGTTTCAACAAAGCAAGGACAACATTCTCAAATTTTGTGTGATTGCACAATCAAGAGAGTTTGAAATAACTTGTTGAAACTAAAACCCAAAATCAAAAGTTCACAATGTTGTTTCTTTTGTTTCCTATTTAATTTTACACGGGGGAACATTTTAATGTATACATGTTGTTATAAGATACGTAATTTTTTTTTTTAAACGGACAGAAATATGTAAAAAGAATCTGCCGTTTAATTTAATGTTTGCAAGGTAATGAGAAGAGAACGTGACATTTCATGTTTGAAAATTTCTAATTGTTTCTGATAGGAATAAACTTTTTGTTATTGAATTAACGTTATATCTCCAGTCTTTACAAAGATACCCTTTTCATGCAAAAAAAAAAAAATACTTTTATGACAGAGTACTTCTTTATTGCATTAACAGGTGAAGACCTTGAGATGCCTACACTTTGGAGAAACGTTGAAAAGAGGCAACGGAGGAGATGCCCAACCCTTCATTGTAATAGGTAAGAAGGATCTTATGGTAACCAACCATATACACCAGGAGCCTGTCCCAAAATAGTCACTCCATTTTACCCATCATATATGACGCATCAAAATTACTTCGACCATCTTACTTATTGACAAAAAGGTTGTAAACAACAACAACAAACAAACCCAAAACAAAACAAATCCCAAAGTCAGATCAATTGCACCCCCATCTACCCAATGCACCAAACTCTTTCTGTAGGAAGCTGTGTTACTGAACATCGGAACACAAAAAATAGCAAAAAATCCATGGGCATGGTGTCGGACTGCCCCTCAAAATATACGATAGAAGAGCTTGTTCACCTAATCAAATCAAGGTTAACATTTAAGTTACTTTTAATTGCAAAATTACCATCCAAGCTGAGTTTCATGCAATATGGGCCACGAGCGTAGCAGTAGTTTCATTTTTATAACAAGCATTATGTTTTCAGGTTGTCCGTCTGTATGTATGTCCCGTTCTCGTGATCACGTTATCTCAAGAAGCAATTGATGGATTATCACCAAACTTGGGCCATGTATGTAACTTGCAGAGCTCATGAATTGATTAGATTTTGGGGTCACGAGGTCAAAGGTCACAAGGGTCATTATGTATGCAAAAATAGCTTGTGATTGCGTTATCTCAAGAACCGATCAATGTATTACCGCCAAACTTGAGTCATGTATGTATCTTGCAGAGCTGATGAATTGATTAGATTTTGGGGGTCACGAGGTCGAGGTTCAAAGGTTACAGGGCTCATTATGTATGCAAAAAGAGCTCGTGATCGCGTTATCTCATGAACAGATTAATGGATTACCACCAAACTTGGATCATATATGTATCTTGCAGAGCCAATGAACTGATTAGATTCTAGGGTCATGAGGTCAAAGTTCAAAAGGTCATACATGTATATGAAAAAAGCTCTTAATCACCATATTCTGAGGACCTGGTAATTGATTACAATTAAACTTGAATTTGAAAAGTTGCTTCTGTTTTCGCTCTATGGTGGAGGCATCATTTTCGACTGCGCGCAGTCGAAGTTCCATCTAGTTTAGAATTGTGTCAACATTCATACACGTCTCTTCTGAATTTTGTTATGTTTCCAACATGATAACAAGACCGACGTGTACTGCAAATAAATACAAACGCTTTAAAAAAAAAAGGTTTCAGATTCAATTGGATATGAAATCAAAACAGCTTACAAAAGCACTAGGTAAAAGGCTTCATCAAAAGTATGTTCTTCGTTCATCATTTTAAAGCAAACACGGTTCGACGGAAGAGAAGGACAGTATTAATTAGGGCTGCGACGAGCAGTCCAATACTCGAGTACTCGCACTGTTGACAGCTACTTGAGTACGATTTCTCGTACTCGAATATACGGCCGCATAAAAAAAAAACAAAAAAAAACGGTCATCTGGCACTGTCCAGGCCACGTCTTATTTTTTTGTACCACGGCGAGCCCAGATTCCTGTTACATCATGAATATTCATTACGCAGGGTCGGGGAAAGTCTTGATTCTCTTGAATATTCATATCTGGGAACTGGCGGGAACTATCCTACGTAGGCCTACGTATATAGCATGCGCAGCATCGAAAATCGTGTGTGACACGTTGGATTAATGGTATAAAACGACATAGACTGAAAAGCAATGTCCTGGTCATTTAGATAATACAGTCATAAGTGCTGTGTTTAATTATTAGTAAATGCCAAAATGTCAGTAGACGAGATATCCTTTGTGATTCAAAAAAAAGTTTACACCTATAAAATTGCTAATTATTTAAAAATCATCTGTGAACAGTAGATTATTATACATCTTATGAAAGAGTGTTTTATCCCAAATCTTTTGGTATCATTTTTGTGTGGTATGTGTTCACACTTGGATTAACAGGAGCCATTGATTGCGAGAGTGCAAAATTCGACTTGCGCCAAAGTTCCTTATGTGATGTTTGAATAAAACAATTGGGATTTGGGTATTAATTCGGTATTTGCAGATCCAAATAACGTCCCTAACAAAATTAATCATGCCACACATATCAAATATCGAATATCAAATATCAACAAACATTTGTGTGCGTGTGTGTGTGTGTGTGTCTTTGCTTCTGCAAAAAGCATATGCAATGCATTTAATTTGATGCATTCAATTCAATCTCTCACTTCGCAAAAATCCTAACGAACACATACCACACAAAAATGATACCAAATGATTTAGGATTAAACATTCTTTCTTAAGAGGTATAATAATTTCCTGTTCATAGATGATTTTTTAAATAATTAGCCATTTTCAAGGTGTAAACTTTTTTTTTACTCACACGGTATAGCATATAATATATTTCAAGCAAGAGTTATATAAAATGATTGTTCTCTTAATAGGCAATTTATGAGTACTTTTCTGAGGTCATCGGTTAAATCTAGTTCTTTTTATGAATGGACAAATAATCAGTTCTGGATTTGACCTAATTCTGGTGAGTTTTATTGTGGAGGGAAATCTGTATAAAATAAATAACAAGAATACAAAGCCTATCCCCAGTCGTAAACAAATAGGAAAAAAATAGGGGAAAAATAGTCCCGAAAATATTTTTATTTTTATTTTTTCCCTATTTTTTGAAAAGGAAAAAATAAGGAAAAATAGTTTTGGAAATAGGAAAAAAATAGGGTTGAAACTATTTTTTAAAAGGAAAAAATAAGGAAAAATAGTTTTGGAAATAGGAAAAAAATAGGGTTGAAAAAAAAAAATCTATTTTTTTCCTATTTTTCAGACCTGAAAATAGGAACAAAATAGGAAAAAAATAGTGAAGAAAATAGTGATAACTAGGTGCTAGTGAACAGTGAAAAATAGTTGGAAAATAGTAATAAAATAGTGAGGAAATATGAAAAAAATAGCTAGTGAACAGTGAAAAACAGTGGGAAAATAGTAATAAAATAGTGAGGAAATAGGAAAAAAAATAGTAAGGAAATAGGAAAAGAGTAGCAAAAAAATAGTGGGAAAATAGTAAGAAAATAGGAAAAAAGTAGTAAGAAAATGGGGAAAAATAGTAAGAAAATAGTGAGGAAATCAGAAAAAATGGTCAGGAAATAGGGGGGATCACTCATCCTTTACTTTCATGGATTTCTCAAGCACTACCATCTCACACATCCAGTCAACGACTCTGTATGTTCAACTAAATCATACAGTGCAAACTTGATATAAAGAGATCAGTTATACCTGAAATGACGAGGTAATTTACCAGCTTTTGGGGGTTAAGATTTCTTGGTTGCACATGACCTCATTGTCAAAAGTTTCCACTGTAGAATAGTTACCCTACTCCTACAGCTCTTTTCTCTGCATCGATGCACCTACTCAGTTTGCCAAATTCACATCATCCTTTCAGTCCAATCCATTCAGTAGAACATTTAAAATAGTCAATACGGGTATATATGGAAAATGTTATACAGTCCACTCCTATTATAACGAACATGGATACACCAAGATTTTATTATGAGGCAATTCTCATCAGTCCCAATTTTAAACAAACCAATGTGTTCAGTAACTTGAGTATAACATGATTTCATTTTAACAAGGAAATTGGCTTGGTCCCGAGCACCTCATTATAATGGTAGTGGACTGTAACAAAAAAAACAAAAAAAAGGGAATGTGTCAAATAAAATACATGTACTTTATTTTCCAGAGATGAGTTTCAGGACTATTACTGAGCCGATGCGGATATGCCAGACTATCACAAGCTCTCTCCCTCACTAGTAACCAAATAAAGCACTATTCTGGACATGAGAGTGTTGTTTTCTGTCTCTTTTATTACAATTTAATTACAAAGTGCTCTTAATAATGTAATAACATTTTCAAACATCAAGAAAATCATGACAAATAATATTTTTTTCTCGTTATTTACAAAGATAACAAAATAAAATAAATCATAGAACGGATTTTTCAACAATGCACGCATGCTTTATAGTACAGTTGACATGTTACATAATTTTCTCAATCTCAATGGAACTGTCAAAATCTTAATACAATCATCATAATCTAGAAACACTTACTACAAAATCAGTGACATGTCATGTCATTGAGATATATAAAAACAAGAAAATGACAGACTTACATGCTACTATTTTCAAATAGTTTTACAAAGTATACCATCATGCATGTACCATAAGTAATGGTCTTATGGTCCTTTATCTTCACAATATGCAGGCACTCATTGTGTACACATGTACTTGCCTATGAATCTCAATGATTAGACATAAGAATTACATAATAAAATGGAAACAAATACTAATGTAAAGGATACAGATGTTGGTCATGCTGTTCACAGGCATCTAATCAAATGGTGGTTGTACGTTACATGTACATTGTCTCTTGATTAGTTTCAATGGATCTGTAAAGATAAAAATGAAATGTGAGTTAGGGGTTAGAATAATCATGCATTGGTACATTTATGAACATGCAATTAATACTTAGTACAAGTATTTATGTATTTCATAATGAAAAATTCAAAGGCACAGAACATGTGTGTACAAAAGTATGATAGCAAAAAAGAGGCCAGGCTGAGGACGAACGGATGGTGAAACAACGGAGTCATCAAAGAGCTGTCAAGGTGCATGAAATGTAAACCACTCAGGTAGGCAATTAATTAGAGTTATTTTATTCTTAGATATATTGGGTGAACATACATAAATAAAACATAAAATACAGAAAAGAAAATAGTAAAGGAACAATTTTTTGAAGGAAAAAAAAAAAGGAAAGAGAAAAATAATGTAGGTAGAACTTGTGCCACCTGCAAATTATCGTTCTAGCATATATTAGTCTCGATATACCTTGTTTTAGGGTCTATAGTTTTTTTTGGGGGGATTATAGTTCTTTAGACCATCAATTTGAAGAATCCGATTGCTGACACTCTGTCAGCATTGAGCAATTTGAGATATGTGACGTCATACAAAATGGCCGCCAAAATCCCCTTTTTAACCAAAATAAATGATATAAAAAGTGTTAACAGCATTTTACTACATTAAATGACAGTCAAATATCTTGATTTTTTTCTATAATCATCACTAAATAAAAATTGCGATGTTGTATGATCACAAATGATATGTAAATTTGCATAATTTGGGATGGCGCCCTCTATAGACACATTAACTTGCATAGTTCAAAATGATGGTTTGCAGCGTCCTGTACGTCACGCAGCACATTAATTACATTTAAAATTAATTAAAGAGTTGGTCGGAACTAAAACTTTTCACAAATGAACTAGCTAGCCCATAATAGCCACAGACTCATACCAAAAGATAGCCATACAAATAATTTCATCTGTTGTTATTTCTTGTGTAAAGTCTCTGAATGTCCGTAAGCACAATCCAAATAGCTTGGACCTGCCTACTAACATTGAAAAAGATAGTGAAGTTAGCAACACAAGAGACATGTTTAAACACATCAAGTCACTGACCAAGAAACCTACACCCAAACTTGGGGCTTGAGGACAGTTGACCCCCCAAATAAAATTCAAACTGTTTTTTTCTTCATATTCGATACCAGTGATTTACAAAATGTTGCTGGAGTGACATGATTTTCCTGGGTTTTTCTCACTTTTTAGTAAATTATAATTTGATTTGTTAAAGCGTATGTAGGAAAATGACAAATCCCTCAATTCACAGTCAAGCAACAAATCTGCTTGTATAAAAGCCTACATGTCAGGGTCCGCGGAACGGCGGGGCTCAGGGGACTCGAGCCCCCTCACTTTTTGTATAAAGTATGTTAAAGAGAACTAGAAAGAAAGAAAGAAGGTGACCCGAGGTGAAATGAGGGATCAAAATATGCTCATCTGACAGTTATTAAATGCCTAAAACCCCTGAGCTTCCGGGGACTGTGCCCCTTGAACCCCACCTAGGGCTTTAAGGCAGGCCCCTGCATGGATGCTCATCTGACAATTATTAGCTTCCTACAACCTCTGAGCTTCCGGGGGCCCTGCCCCCTGGAGTCCACGCCAATTAGTGACATGCAGTGTCACAAATAAGGTATCATATATACTCATCGGACAGGAATTAAATGCCTAAAACCCCCGAGCTTCCGAGGCTCCCCCTTGACCCCCACCATGGTTTTGCCCCTGGATCCCACGCCAGTTTGCGCTCCTCTCTTCCTGATCGTAAATAATTTAGCCCCCCCCCCCCCCACCCCCTGCTTTTAAGAGCGTTCTGCGGGGCCTGCATGTAACATCTATGAGTGGTGTGATGCAGATTGTTTTTCTGCCTTGCTCAATATGCCACTTACAACACTTATAACAAGAACATCAGAAGAACTACTAGAATTCCTTAAAAAAGAGTGAAGGATGCAAGTGAATAATTTGGACTCTACCTCAATGTGAAAAAGACCAAGATCATGATTGGTGGAAATTAACTACATGCAGCAGAGCATGGTGGTTGATGGAGAAGAAGTTGATCAAGTGGACAAGTTTATATAATGTTCTTGGCCATGGGTCAATGATTGTCAAGGAGGGTGGAAGCTCGGTAGATATCAAGAGACAACTGGCCATGGCTAAAACAACGGCCTCAACACTGTCAAACATCTGGAAGGACAGGAACCTCACCTTGGCTACTAAGATCCGTGTAATGAAGGTATTGTTTTTCCAAGAAGGAACTCTAAGGCTGCGAGACATGAGCATTATAAAAGGCAGACAGGGGAGCAATATCTGCCTTTGAAATATGGTGTTGGAGAAAGCTACTTGGGATATCATGAAGAGATTACATCACCAATGGACACATAATGTCCATCATCGGAGATCAACCGCCACTTGCTACCAGGATTGACAAGTACAAGCTACAATAGTTTGGTCACGTTAGCAGAAGATCAGGAGACGACCTTGACAAATTATCATTCAAGGTACCTTTGAAGGAACACATAACAAAGAAATACTCAAGCTCAGATGGAGTGACGACCATTAGGAAATCACTAGCCACCCTCTAAATACCAAATACACTCTACCGGATTGCAGGAGACAGTACAGATGCCGATCGAAAGGTCTCATCAAACGGGTCACAAGGGTGAGCCATGATCTATATGACAACGACGACGACAATAACGAACAGTGAGAGATAGTTTCTTGGAGGGCAGCAGTGACGCGGGGCTCAGTTGGAAGACTCTCGACTCGTTATGACCTCTAGATACTCTTGGATCTGTCAAACACCAAGCAAACATCATCAGATTTTCATCCACAGTAGAGCACAACCATAAATGACTGTACAAGGTTGTTTCAGTGTCTCATGCCTGGCTGACATCTCAACTTTTGTCAAATTCTATAAGTCCGCCTTTGGCATGGGAGTGCTCGTTTCCAGAATCATCAAAGAGTTATGTTGGGACTGGTGAAAGGTCTTATGACAAAATGTCCTTGACATTGACCTCTCTTGAACTTGGAGTCCTGCAGTCCTATTACTCTGGAGTACATCAACTTTTCATAGACTTTCATATCCCCAACATTAATTGGCTTCTTCATGGCTGCCATGGTTTGAACATTCTTGGTATTTGTGTCATAGAATCAACCAGGTAATTTCTTTTGAAACTCATGCATCTGTCTAGTACCGATGTCAACTGCTGTATCCACAATCACTGACGTTGGAGCAATGCTGGTCTAAATAAAGCCTATCAATGGAACAATAATGTGTGCCGTAAAACCACTTAATCACCGATTTGATGAAAAATAAATTCTTTCATAGCCATTTTTGTTTTTTGACATATGTAGAGTAGGTGTAGGAAATTGGAGACCACCAAGCTTGAACCCATCACTGTCTGTCCGTGTTGGCTCTAATATTGCTATAGCGCCATTATGTAGCCTTTAACAACACTACTGCATATATCCAATTCATTATGAAGACAATAATGCATTCTTTCTCCGAGAAAATTGGCAAAATTGACCAAGATAAGCAATTTTGATCGTAAAATTTTGCTCTGATATAAAAACACATTTTCACTAAATGTTGTGGTGTATGCAGATATTTAGGGGTGGCTCTTAAAAATTTGTTTTAAAAGGAAGTTATGAAGTGTGCCATCCATTCGACAACAAACTTGTATCTCTACGAGTGGGACTAATATTTTGAAAATTTGTCGGGCTCATTTTCTTGGGAAGAATCACTAAAATGGGATAAGGATCAATCGAGGCATCGAGTATGAGGAGTCACTATCAATTGATGAAATTTCATCGCTAGAATAATTGCTGGAAGACATTTTGGTGTGATTTGGAGACGTTTGATGAACGAAAATCAGCAAAAGTCTGATGCGCACAATGATTCAGCAAGCGCACGAAAAGCAGTGGGGAAAAAAAATAACGGGTTTCTTTTTTAATCTGGGCTAACTCGCCCCACCAGACATCTCGCCCCAGCCTCAAAGACTGGGGCGAGATGTCCCGACACGATTCATCGATCGAGAGATATGTTCGTGCTCACTGTACATTTTAGACGAGATGGCTGATGTTTGTTCACATTCTTTCGTCCTGGCCGTAAATTAGCAGACTACTGGTATCTCTCGATCAATAAATTATGTCGGGATATCTCGCCCCAGTCTTTGAGGCTGGGGCGAGATGTCCCGTGGGGCGAGTTAGCCCGACTCCTTCTTTTTCAGTTACGTAGGGGTTACTTGCGTACTGTCCTCTACGTTGAAACTTTACACACACATAGAACGGGAATATCTTGATCGAATGCTTTTTTTATGGGGGAAAACAAAATTGAAATTTCTATGTGTACATTTTCTTTTTACACATGGTTTATGTATGGTTATTTTTGAGTGCGCTAGTCAGTACTATAGTTTGTAAATAAAATCAAGAATATTAATAAAGGAACAAAATTGAAATTTCTATTCTCACATTTTCTTTTTACACATGGTTTATTTATGGTTATCTTTGAGCTCACTATTCAATATGTGACCCGACAGCTAAAAACCACCAATAGGTCGCAAAATGAACAACAGAGATAATGGCAGGAAAAGCGGGCTTTTTGAATAGGATGCCAGTCATAAACAATGAAAATATGCAAGTTTAGAAAATAAACAAAAAATAGTTTACACATTTGTATCAGGTCATACACAATTTAAGTGCAAAAAATAGGGAAAAAATAGTCTGAAAAAGATTAAGGTGAAAAATAGTCTGAAAAAGATTAAGATGAAAAAATAGGGAAAAAATAGTTTTGAAGTCGAAAAGAGAAAAAAAATAATCCTATTTTTTTTCATATTTTTTTGGAGAAAATAGGAAAAAAATAGTCTGAAAAAGATGAAAGTGAAAAAATAGTTTGGTACTCGAAAATAGGAAAAAAAAGAACTATTTTTTTCCTGTTTTCCTATAGGAAATAGGAAAAAATAGTCTGAAAAAAAATATAGGTGAAAAAAATAGTTTGTACTTTAAAATAGGAAAAAAATTGCCCTATTTTTTCCTATTTTCTTGAAGGAAATCGATGCTGCGCATGCTATACGTGCGAAGGATAGTTCCTGCCTCGATCAGACATGAATATTCAAGAGAATCAAGACCTTCCCCGACCCTGCGTAATGAATATTCATGAAATAATAGGAATCTGGGATCGCCGTGTTACAAAAAAATAAGACGCGTCCAGGCGACGCTTACCCGTGCCAGGGAGAGCGCCGGCCGCCGGCATGGTACCGTCGGTAAAAATGTTTCCCAGCTCAATCACTGTCAAACTCACCACTCAGAAACTGGGACCAAATGTCCGGATTTCTGTTTGGACTCGGAGGAAAATGGATTATTCTGCCATCTTGGTGTTTACTGTTATTATTATTATTATTAAATCGGCACCTTCAACTGCAACTCATAAGTAAATTTGCATCAGTTTTCGGAGACGGTCCTTGGATACTGCTCCCGTGGTATGGTGGCGGCAAAAAAAAAAAAAATCAAAAAAAAAATTATGGCGTCCGAATATTCGAATATTCGCTTGTCAGCCTGGGAGTGTACTCGGTACCTCATTACACGGTTGTGCACAGCCTTAGTAATAATCCCTTCTAAACATCTAAAGATATGAACCTCAACGGAGTCTTAAAATTGGCAACAACTTTAGCTGATCTTGCTAATATATAGTCTGCATTCCACCATATCATATGGATTACAGCACAATCCTAGTGATATTTTGAAAGGAAAAAGGGACTTTTAGATTCGCACGAAGACAATGGGGATAGCTACGGTCGACGTCCTTTTAATGCACTGCCTTGAATGGACGTCACACGTATCAGTCCACGCAAATCTAAAAGTCCCTAATATTACTGTTTTAGAACTGGTACTGGTACATGTCTAGTTTTGTCTACAAATCTGGAATTAATTAGCATTTATTAAAATTGCAATACTTCAAAATTTGAAAATATATCTTTATTGTCTCATTTATATAATTGCATATACAGTGGTGATGTGGAGATTTCAATCAATGAGCATTTCAAAGCCTTTGCAAGACCTTCGATGGCCGGATGCTACACCTGGGGAAATACTAAAAGCAATGTCAATATCATGTCAAATAAGATCAGGCCTAGGAAGGCTCGCAAACACCAGAAGCGGCAACAAGCAAGGCCCCCCCTTGACTTGCAGGGTATCAACATTGATGAAATACTACAACAAATAAACCAGGAGGTATGCACCTTAATAAGGCAGTTGTAACTTTTACCCTCTCCTTTCTTCAATCATGTACTTATATGTACCAGATAAAAAAGATGCCAAGCTTAATTTAGGCCTCGGTTAGAAATAGGGTTCGTCAAAGGAAAGCAATCTGAAATCTAAGTTTTCCTTTGATAAACATGATCACGGGTGGGGTTGACTAAATCAGTAAATATTTCTTTTTCTTTTTCTAACGTGTCCCAAACTCAGACGTGCTCTTAAAAATATATCTAATAGACGCATCTATGTGTGTAGGGGATGTTTCTGCAAAATCGCAACTAATTTTTAAGCAACAATATCTCAAAGAGTACATAATCAATTTCAATGAAACATATATAATTGTATATATGAGTTATTGTATATATGTGTGTTGGCTCAATCAGTAGAGCGTCCGCCTCACAACCAGGAGGTCGTGCGTTCGAACCCCGGCCGCGTCATACCAAAAGACGTTGAAAGATGGGAGTTGCTGCTACCTTGTTTGGCGTTCAACAATAAGGGATAGAGCAACGTCGATCTGGCGCTGCTCAGTGGCTGCCAGGCTCACGATCAATTGGGCAAAAAGAATTTCCGTTTCGGTTTAATAAATTTTGGAGTGGACTTTAAAAGATTATTACTATATGAGTTTTAGACCGTATTATTTAAGAAATAATAACTTTTTTTGTTTCTGGTTGATTAGAAGGCATACTCAAGCAGAGCCTCCGACACTTCAACATTGGTCGAAAAAGACGTGAATAGAAGGGATCAATCACTCGCGATAGCTGGACTGCAGAAGGATTCACAACAACAGAGGTAAGATAAAGTTAAAGATCGTTGTAATGCCGAATAAATGAGACTGAATAATGAAGAAGGGCTAAAATAATTATTTGATATGGAAACGATCTCGGAAATGCCACAGATCTGATAGCTGATAGAATTTGAACTGAAGGACCAGCACACAAATATGAGATGGTACTTGGAATATCAATCATGCTGATATATAATGATGAGAAAATTATACTCGGATAATTAGAATGACCAACATATTATAAGGAGTAATTTGTGTTATAATGCATTGGTTTAAATATTAAAAAGCCATCTGTGTTCTAACGGTACTGAATGGTTCATTAATCATGTTTATTGACAGACAAAGGTACAAACCAATTTCGGAAAACTGCTAATGATATAGCTTTTAAAAAAATTATTGTACCTTTTCAAAGAGCCTTCTAGGGCATATTCATTATTGTTAAAACTTGGTTAAACTTTTACATCACTTTCAAATGAGTGAATTTTACCCTTTTAGATGTCAACAAATTCAAAAATTCACATAACAAAAGTTTAAGGAATACATGCAAGTCCTTCATGAAAAATAATGTTGTCATATTGTCTTTATGGGCTTTTAATATAATTCTGTTCCGTACAGCACCGTGAACCCAGAGGAGAAGGAAAAGGAGGAAACAGTTACTCTGCAACCTTCCAAGGGTAATCCTCTCATCATCTCTGATCTTCTAGGGAAGACTGATATCATGGTTAGTAACTACAATCCCGTTCCTACAATTTTTCATAATTATCATTAGTGAATTTTTTTGGCCATTACTTTATTGCAAATCATTTGAAAAGCAGTACAGGATAAGCATCAAAGAATATGGCGATTTTAAAATGAAAAACTTAATAAAACAACATTGTAGAGTTGTCATGGTCTTAGTGGCTACGTCCCTGGACAGTGGACCACATGGTTTAGAGTTCAAATTCATGCAATATATTGCTGCTGCTGGTACGCCATTGATTTTATCATGTGATGGTTTCTAACATGTGATCTAAGCCTAATTTAACATTTGAAAATATATTCCTCGTACGTAATCATTGAAGATTAAATGAGGAGAAAGGTGAGATCACCACAATCAGAGATGTTTTTTGGCCAATGTTTGTATTATTTTATTTTATAGTATTGTTGATTACAGCCTATTCCCTTCTTCTTTCTTCTCCTCACTTCTCTATCTCTCCCTTTCCCTTTCTACATGTCTTTCCCTCTCTACCTCCTCCCTCAGTCAATCCATCTCTTCCTCTCTCTCTCTCTCTCCACTCCTCTCCCTCTCTTGCACACTCAGTCCTCTATCTCATATGTTATCATATATATACTTTTCTAAATTTCTATACAATTCAGCCCCTGAGCTGCAATGCATATTTTTGAATAAATAAACCATTATTATGTAACCCGCGTTTTCAAAATACTGTAGATGCTTACATAATGCCATTTAAGTAAAGTTTCTGATGTGGAGAAACATGATTAGTATTATCCCAGATATTTTCACCAAACTCTTTCATTTTAATTAAACAAACCAGCAATACAGTGCGTAATAATAGACAACGATGTATCGTAATGCATCAATAGGTCAGGACTATTTAAAGTTGAAATTGTCAAATTATCTAATAAGGTTGAACATAGATTACATTTAGGTAGTATTGACGTTGATTTTATTTACATGTAGACAGGAATTAATTAGATTATTCAATTATTATATTACGCGATGGCTCAGTGGTCCAGCAGTGGTCTTTTAACCGGAAGGTCCCGAATTCGAAACCAAGTCAATACGCTCGTGGCCAATCGCAATGCATTTATCCCCATTACCAAGTCCCTCGCAGAGGACTTCAAGCCGTCGGTCCCCTGGTTGCTCACATGAAAAGCATATCATTAGACATCATCAGCAATTATTTTCGTAGATTTATGATTTAAGATGAATGAATATAGTACTCGTAATGTAATTTGGACCTGTACATACATGTAGTTTTGTTGTACATGTTATGCCTTTCAAATAATAAATCATTCTTACTGTCTTTTCTGTCTTTTTGTTCCTCTAATCTATAGTTGGGGAAAACAATTCAGGAAAGACATTACCAGGCTGTGAGACTTGCTGGAGGTGCTCCAGGCATCAAGGATAGAAGGTTGGTCAAGTGCAAAAAGGTAACATATGCATTCATCACAGTAATACGCATGGAGGGAAATATATCACTGCACGATGTATCAAACAACATACTAGAAAAGGTTGCTTTAAAACTTGGATGGCCCACTTCAAGACATGATGCATCAATTAAATCTCTTCGCTTATACTGGAATAGAAACGGGAGTATTATCAGAGATAAGATCAAACAAAGTTTACAAAGCAATCGTGATGAAGAGCTTAATCCAATCCGTAAAAATAGTTCCTACATTAACAACGTGGACTATGGAAGAACATCAAAGAGACCTGGAAAAGAAAAGTACTATTTTGATAATTGTGTAATGGTTGACAAAAAACAACAGAAAAATACAACAGATTGCTTATTTCAAAAGATGTATGACCGTGACGCTCAATGTATGCCTTGCAACAAAATCATGAAGGGAATGCAAAATGAATCTAATAACTGCTGGTTTAACTCGGCCATGCAATCATTGAAATGCATTCCTCCATTAAGATCACTCATCATGTTAACGTATGATAAGATTTGTTATGGTAACGTTGCTTATAATGAGCTACTTCAAATCATGCGAAGTTTATTGCTGGGTCAGGAAAACATATTGCTCATGTCTGAAATTGAAAATGCTGTCAGAGCGGTATGCCATGCCTGTTCCTTTGAATACAACGAACAGCAAGACGCTTATAAATTTATATCAAAAGCAATTATTCCTTTTTTACAAGTTTGTGAGATGCTGGAATTGTTTTTGAGTAAATTACACGTACAGAAAACATGTCTTTCTTGTGGATTCACATCTTATGGCACATATTCATTTTACTGTTGGGAATTGCCCGTTCCGGATGCAACCTTTGAAATTCAATCGGTCAATATTCAAGATATAATCGACAATCGTTTCAAAATTGAAGAAAGAGTAGCACAAAGATGCGATATGTGTACAGGTAAAGAAGCACTCTTAAAACAGGAGATCATTCAAAGCCCTGAAGTAATGATGATTCGACTGCTAAGAGTAACAAACAATGTCAAAATCAATACCAGAGTGAAATTCAAAGAAGAGGTGCATGTTAAAACCAAAACGTCAATTGCCAGCTATCAGTTGGTATCTGTCATACGGCACCATGGGCAATTTGCAAGCAATGGGCATTATACAGCAAAGGTCTTTAATGGAGAAACGTATGTCATTATGGATGACGAAAAATGTTTGGATGACAAAAAAGATGAATTTTATCTCAATGATTCAGAGAAATCTGCATATATAGCAATTTATCATAAAACTGATGATGTACTGTTTTCAAGTGAATACTAGTAATGGAGTAATGGCGGGAGACAAGTTGAGCTGAGGTATGTTTTGAAAGTCAAGAATTGGACTTCAACTATTCAACTGGAAAGTCGTATGGTCATTTAATTTACAAGCTATGAAAGAAAACAAAATATCAGAATTCAATTTTAAGTTATTACACAACTTATTACCAAATAGGTATAATTTATTCAAATGGAAATTGTGTAACAATACTTATGTTTATATGATGATCAGTTACGCAACAATCTCCATTTATTTGTAAAATGCAAACACACAAGATTGTTTTGGTTAAAATTTGGTGACATAATTCGAAAAATTTACAATGTTAATTTTACTTTTGACAAGTTCGTTTTAATTGAAGGTTATAACTTGAAAAACAAAATATTTAAAAATTTAAATTTTCTTATCATATATGCAAAATACGCAGTTTATTTAACATTTATGCAAGCAGAAAATCGCAAACTCATGTTTCATGAAGTCTCTATTCTTTGTATTTTCAAAATATTAATCCACAACCGATTAAAGATCGAAAAGTACTGTAAAACAAAAAAGCTATGCATATTCGAAAACACTGTTATTCAAGAAAACAAAACATGTTTTATTTGAACTATGTTAAGATGCTACAATGTTATTTCAATTGATTGTGTATGATTGTTTGATTTGTTCAAAAGCATATATTTATAAATAAATTCATTTTACAAAAAAAAAAAGTAGTGTAAGACTAAGTGTTGGAATATTGTGTGTTAGTGAAAATATTTGTACCAGTTTGCTACTCCACTTTTGGCTATTTTGGCTAGTAGTAATGTAAACATAGGATAGATTAGTTCAACCTATTAGTTTAACCCAAATTAAGCACTCAATATTGATCAGTACTGTGAAATGGAAAAGTTAGTAATTGGGCTAACCCAGGCTTTACAGGGTTAGAAAAATAGAAAGAAATTGGAACAGATATTGTAACAGTATTTTGGCCCCAGAGAAACTTAAATTTTTGCAACATAGATCTACTTTTTATGATGGAGTGTAATAAGATAATGGATTTTGGGTCGAGTTCTCATGAGAACTTATTTAATTATATAACCTTGTAGTTAATAAAGCTTTTACGAGATAAATTATTGATAGGGCAATATAACCAAATATTTAAGTTTTCGATTAGATTTAAAACGTAAATTAATGAGTTTGGAAGGTCAATCCTTTGAGACTTAATTATGAAACATATAATCATGCTCTAGAATTGTGCAATTTGTTAACATTGGAAGAACGTAGGAATAAACTTTGTTTTGATTTTGCCATTAACTTAGAAAAGCAAGAATTGTGTTCTTTATGGCTACCAAGTCAAAGAATTGTTAAATTTAAATTACGAAATGTACAGAAATATCCTCAATTTATTAGTAAAAACCAATCGCTTTAATAATAGCTCTATTCCCTATTTTGTTCGTATTTTAAACGATTATTATTCAAAAAAGTAAGCTTCATGTATTTTTTGTATATGTTTATGTTTAATGATGTTGCCTATTATGTGTATAAATGTATCTAGTATATTTATCATTTTATATGTGATTAAATTTATTTGATGTTAACATGTATAATGCTCAGTTTATTTTAACTATCATGATGTTTTTACCTTGTATAAATGACCTGCAATTCAGCTTCGGCTGCCAGAGATCATATGAATAGTCCCTTATTGAATTGAATTGAATTGAAAAAAAGGTATGAGGGAAGTGACCTTGGGTTTGATGGGTGAATTTATTAAAGACTCCTTAAGGGTAGGAAGGGAGTTGTTGTTTAGGTCATTGGAGGAAAAGTTTGGTATTTTAATTATTTGTTGAGACTATAAAGGTATTGATAATTCGGTGATAAAGTACAATTGTTTTAAATGTTTGCTAACATTCAAATTCAGGTCTGGGCGCTCCTTAGGATTAGATGTATACATTAAAGATATTTTGTTTATTATTTTGCTAAGTTAGCTGCACCATTGATTCAGTTAATTCCCTCTTTAGTAAAAGGACAAAAAGAAAAAGGGGAAAATTACCTAAGTTTGAGTGAAATATTCTAATGAATGATCCATTTAATTTGCTTAAAGAAAAGTTGATTCAGGCACCAGTGTATAGTTATCCGGGTTTTTCAAATGGTTTTGTTTTTAGAAGTTGATACAATTCCCTAAAAGGTTTAGGGTCTTGCCTATCACAAGTAGGGGAGGATGGAAGGCGTCATCATTTAGCATATGCTAATAGATAATTGAAAAATACAGAAAAAAGATAACCACATTTAAATAATTTAAATAAGTTGAATAATTATTAAAATGGACAGTAGTGGATAATTTAGAAATCACTTATTGGGAGCCCAATTTGTTATATTTACTGATAACAATAATTCGTTAGCTTATTTACGAAATGCTAAGCTAGGAGCTAGGGTGAATTGAGGGTTGAATGTTTTGGGGAGGGGGTTTATCCTTTGATATGATACGATCCCGTCTCGTAATGTTGGTATAGTGGGCATGATACCTGGGTATGACATTTTTCTGAACTCTGCAATATATTTCAGTATATCAGAGTTCATGTATGAATATTTTGGTGTTAACTTGTTATAGATTTGTTTACACGCATTTTATATTGTAAAGATGGAAGGTGACATCATACAGAGTACGCTGTGGAGGTCTAGGGATATCCAGCTCCATTAGTTGTCCTGTATGTTTTTCCTGAAATCGTTAATATATGCGCGAGGTACAGGTACAAAATTATTGTTACCAGGTGATTTAACGTTTTTTTAAGAAGCCATCCTGTGCCAAGTTGGCACTTAATGTTTGTTTGGTAACTGTATATAAACAAAAAGATAAAAATTAAACAGTTGGAGTCTACATTTAGTAGACATTAAATATACATATGTGACAAAATAGATTTGTCTTGGTTTTATAATGTTAGTTGGAGGTCGATCCGATGAGATAATTATACACTGCTGGTTGTTGTTGAGACTAGGGATTTCGAGATCATTATGATACATATACAGGTTTATAAGAAAGGTGTTAATTTTATGTATATAATAAGGCATGTTTAGTCTTGCTTCCAGTGAGATGTTTGGTTCTTACATGGTAAAAATGTTGATGATTGTTCAGTTGAACTTTTTCTCATGGGGGTTTGAGGAAAGAATGGAATTAAGGGTTATATGCATGTAGGTTGTTTGTAATGTGCTTAACAGGTTGTCTATAGCATTGTGTACCATATGCCGTTGGTTGTGTTATATCATTTTTTATTACAATTACCAGGTGATTGACCTTGCACTGTGTTGTCATTTTGGTGCTTATACCCTTCCATGTTTGAGAGCAGTTAAAATCAAGGATGATGTTTATGCCTGCCTTTGATTTAGAGGTCTAGGGATATCCAGCTCCAAAGAAGCGGAAGGACATGACGTCATCCTGACATTATATTCTGTTGGCTGGGTTATATTTGCAAGGTGGGCAAGGCATTGCAATTGCAGGTATTAATTCCTGGTCAATTGGTTGTAAAATAGATAAATTTAGATATTGTTGTATAATGTGATTATACATGGGTAATGAGTGTTTGACATTACAAGGAGAATGTTAACTGTAATTCTTTTAAAGTACATTCTTAAGTCAAAGTGTTGGTTAATGCAGCCCAAATATGCTGTGTTGATAGTATATTGACAAAATTATGCTTTAAAGCAACACTGATATGTATTGCTTGGTCAAATGATTCCCAGTTGGTAATCTAATATTTTATCTTAATTTTGTACGATCTCCAGGTGCAAGATCGTTTTAGTAGGGGAGAATTATAGTGGTACGCTCATTTGATCTAAAGGGGGCGCTAGAGCCATAGAAGAGCCGGGCTGGGTTGATTAATTGTATACACCTAAAAGTTAAATAGCATTAATTATGTTTCCAATAGTATGCCGGGAACGGGTAAACAACCCCTGGTTTTGAATTCTTGCATTAGATTAAAGTGTTAATTTCGATAAGCACGTTGGAAATGAATTCCTGCATCAAGATGTACAGGTGTTCATTTCCAATAACACGTTAGACAATATACTGTTTTTTTCCTGGGACGCGACATTCTCGCGAAGAGATAAGACTCCTCCCATTTTTGTCGGTGACTAGTTCAAATCACTCTTATCTATTATGCTTTGTCATTGGTTATAATTAATTAAAGGTATAACTCCTCTTTTAATTGGTCAGATGACCTAAGGGTAATTTTATATATCCCGTCTTGTAATTGGTTGGCTTCGTATGAGTCCTCCTGGTTGGCTGGCAATATCATGTAATATCTAAGCCTCATCGGGTGCCGCGGTATTTAAATTCCATGTGCGGGATTTTGAGGTCAGTTTTAGTTGATATTATTTGAGAGTTTATTTCATTCCTTTAACATGTTAAGTAGGATGTGCTGCTAGTTACAGTCAATAGGGCCGCCCAGCCTCTGAGAGAAGCAGCTTATTTAAAATGTGTATACAATAATTACTCTTCGTTTGTAACGATTGGAGCTTCGGCTGACTTATATATTTAATAAAGTGGACTTCAACTGTAATTCCGAGCTTCTTTTGTTTTCATTTATATTTGAACTTGTCGTCTCCAACTCATTAACTGGCCCACCACAAAAATAAACGAGAAAAATGAAAGGAAGGATGGAAAGAAGAAAGAAATTCAACTACGGTAGATTTGTAATACTTGTTTGGAACAAGTATAGGTGGGCTGTTTCAACAAAAATTTGAGACAAAATGGAACAAAAATGAGCGAGATACTGCTAAAAAAACAATGTCATGTAGATTCATGATGTGAACGAAATTCACCTTCCATAGGCATCACACTCAAATTAAGAAATTTTTTATGTGCCCTTTAATCAAAATTTTCACTATGATGACGTCTTCAAAATGAAAAATGGTTATGACTGAGCAGGGGCGTACGCAGGGGGGGGGGGGTTTGAGGGTTAAACCCCCCCTTTGGTATTTTTATGTGTGTAAACCCCCCTAAAAAAACCTAAAACCCCCCCCCCCCCCCCTTTGGTGTTTTTTTTTTTTTGTTCTAATTATTAAAAAAATAAATAAATAAATAAATAAATATGCCCACGGCTAACCTAAAAAAGGTGACCTTACCCCCCCCCCCAACGAAGAAAAATGTCAAATTTTCAAATTTCGAGACCAAAAAAAAAAAAAAAAAAGTGTACGCTTACCCCCCCCCCCCCCCCCCGAAATGCTTTAAATGGCCTAGAACATACTCTGTTTTGATTAAAAAGTGATTTTGAGCAATTTAAAATTCAGACGCCTGCGGATTTTCATGAAATGTTATGTCGAACCTTGACCTAAAGTTCATGTGTTTTAAATATGGTTCAGTTTTGATGACTCGTTATGAAGATATGATTAAAAGTTGATTTCCACAAAATAGCTCCTGGATGACCTATTGTACGGGGTCAATGGTCATATATTGTCTCAATCTATCTTCCATAGATCCATAATGGTCAATATACTACACAGTTGAAACTTTAAATATGGTTAGACCTTAATAGGAAGAGAATTTTAGAAGATAATATAAAATAGTGGAAACGCATTCTTCATTATTTAAAACATTAGCATACGTATCATCTAAATCTTCAAAGTGACAAATTCAAGTTATTATTATTACCATTTATTATTCCGCCATTAATTTGTTCGCAGGATATCTCAATAATGAATAAAGCCATTATCATGAAACTTGCCATGATGATTAATATTAGTCTGACTTAGAATGGTATTACTTTTCAGTAACACCTTTGACCCTAAATTGACATAACGAAGAATGCATTTTCACAAATTCATCTTATTCCATGAAATGCTCAACCCGTCATGTTCTACCTATATTGTGCTGCGCATAGATTCAATCAGTTTATTTTGGACCATTACAAGAAGTGTGTTATTGATGTGAACAAATGCTCATGTACCCTATAAGCTCATTTTATGTATTTTATTACCAGAGAAAAAAAATCGGTCAGTCACTCAATAGTGTCTGACAGTAAAGTCTAGAAAATAAAGGGGTTTCCTTGCTTAATTTGAATACTAGGAAACTGCTAACATTTAAATTTCACAAATAGCTAGGACATACGTCACATACGTGACATATGCATAATTCCTGCAATGTTCTACAGAATTTGCAAATTCAACATTCAATTGAAAATTTCGACATGATCCCAACATCTGATTAAAAAACAAAAGGTACAACTTTTATAGCCCATAGTCTCAGCTATAACATACCACAATTTGGGAGAACATAGAGCACAAATAAGCTAGATAGTGCTCAAAGATTAATGTCATGTAGATCCATGATTTAAACGAAATTGGCACCTTCCATAGGCTTAACACGCAAATTAAGAAAATCTGTCAAGTTACCTTTAATCGCAATTTTCACTATGATGACGTCATCAAAATGAAAAAATAATGTGCAGTGATCTTGTAGACAATAATATTGCCTCAAGTACAAGATATCAACATTTTTTTTTTATGGTCAGTTTTTATTCTTTTCTCTCTTGAAACAAATTATAATCATAGTACAAATTACAATCATCATGTAACGCTCACTGCAAATGTGATGACATTATAAATCAGTATAAATTTTTGTCTTACAAACGGCTTCAAAGGAAACTTACATAGTTAGTTCCTATACATCATATTCGACACAAAAATTCATATTTTCAAAGAAAACATATGCAGTTGTATAATCCAAAATTTTTGTTTTAACAATGTAGCAACTTATACTTCTTTTATACTGTTGTCCTGAGAGAAAAGTTTTCTCTTTTTGTTAACCCAACCCTACCCGACCTCTCCCTTACCCCCCTCCCCCCCCCCCCCCCCTCTTAACCGGTGGACGACTAGTGGCTCTGCATGGTTCCAATTGTTTGTCTAATACTCAGGTTTTCCCATTTAGAAAAATGAATAGTGAGAGTTCCCCTCATTGCTGCCAATTTCCTTTCTTCTACTTTATCCCCTATTATACTATTCTTTATTTCATTAAAAGAGGGTGGTTTTTTAAGTTCTCTATTTCTATAAATCAGATATTTAACAAGAATTAAAACATGATTCATTAATTGATATTTTCCTTTATTTCTCTCCTCTTTCCCATACAGAATTTCCTCCAAACTACAGTTATGTATTTCAAAGTCTAAAAATCTCGTGCACATTCCCCCACACTGATTGTGCAAATTCACAAGTATAGAATAAATGTTTATATGTTTCTTCATCTTTTTCGCAAAATGAGCATAACTTAGTCGAGACAAGACCAAAACGGAAGAGGTGATGGTTTGTATATAATATATTATGTATAAGTTTGAACTGAAACTCTCTTAATCGACTGTTAAGTGTACACTGTCTTAGTCTTAAAAATATGTTTTCTATTTCCTTACAGGAAAAACCATAGTTCCTTCCAATCCTCTCAAAAACCAAAGGTTTAAAATCATCTTTCTTTATTAATTGTACATAAATTTGTTTTGATTTTAGATCAGCTATATTAGTTGTTTTCTTCCCCAAAGTGAAATCAGTTCCAGAATTATTTTTTTCTTCTCCCTTTCTAAAATTATTTTTCCAACAAACTGGTAAACAGGCATAAAAGTGCTTGATCTTTTCAATTTCATTTACTTCAACACCTAAATCGATAAAATGCCTGTCACATTTTAGTTTACCATCGTTTTCCAGAATATGTTTTAATTTGTAAATTCCTTTGTCATACAACCTCTTATCGTATATACAACTTCCTTTATATCGAATAAGTTTATTATTAAAAATTACCACATCACCAATGTCTATACTCCTTATATGTCTCGTATTCACCCAATCTTCTAATAAATCCATATAAAATTGTGGAGCTGTCACTTTTAATAAACTTGGTATATAGTCACATGAAAATATCAAATCTCCACCCACGTGTTCAGTGACAAAGTTAAAATATTGTTTCCATTTCATGTCTTCATCTTTGTTTAGAAGTTTTTGAATCCACATAATTCGCTGCGATTTAACTTGTGCAGAAAAATTTAACATCTTTAACCCCCCTTGCTTATAGTCTAAGAACATGGTGTTTCTATTGATTTTATTTGTTTTTCCTTTCCATATGAAATCAAAAGTTAATTCATCCAGTGAATCATAAACCCATTTTGGAACAGGAGTAAGTGACGCCCGATAAAGAACTTTAGAATAAATGTGCACCTTCAATCAGGGGCGTAGACAACGGGGGGGGGGGGGGGGGGATGAGGGGGATGCATCCCCCCACCTCACAAGGTGGGGGGGGGGGGATGGCATGTACAATCATCCCCCCAGGTTTTGGGGAATGATATTTGCTTACTTAATAAGTCATAATGATGATAATAATAGTAATAATAATAATAATAATTATTATAATATTAATAATAATAATAATTATGATGATGATAATAATAATCCTCATCATTATTGTAATTGTGTTTATTGTTATTAGCCGCATTCACACGGTGAAAGCCAATTCAGACGGTAAAAAAAAGAAAATCTTACAAGTATTTTGTGGTTATCTTGTGGTTTGGAAACCACAAGATAACCACAAGATTAAACAGGCGCGGATCTACGGGGGGGGTTAAGGGGGTTTAAACCCCCCCCCCTCCCAAAAAAAAAGGAGAAAAAAAAGAAGAAAAAAAAAGAAAAAAAGAAAGAAAAAAGAACGCACGCTGGAGAGAAACCCTTTCAAGTGCAAATATTGTGAGAAGATATTCAACTCATCTGGTAACTTAACCAAACACATGATAACTCTGGATATAACTGTGTATTTAACTGTTACTTGATTTAAAAAGACGTTATCATGCACTGCTTTTTATGGTCTCCATTGTGTTAATAGATGCCAGGAAAACATCACTTACGGGGTTCAAATAAACACCCCCCCCAAAAATCGGCTCGCCGCTTCGCGGCTCGTGGACGATGCTCCGCATCGTCATTATTTTGGTCCGCCCCTGAGTCATCCCCCCCAGGTGTACGAACCTGTCTACACCACTGCCTTCAATAGTTGAATCTGACCCATAAGTGTTAAATCCCTTTGCTTCCAAAAATTTAAAAGTGTTTTTATTTTACTTAAGATTTCTTTATAATTTAGATCTTCTTTCTTGTGTTCATCGAGGGAAAAGAAAATCCCTAAAACCTTAAGAAAGTCAACTATTTCGCCAAAAGCAAAATCACAATCTAAACGTTGACATAAACCTAATCTTAATATTTTAGTCTTGTCGTTGTTTATTTTCAGTCCAGAATTTTTTTCGAAATCTGCAAATAATACTTTTAACCTATTAATTGATTTTTTATTGCGAACAAAGATTGTCATTTCATCCGCACAAGTTACTAGTTTAGTTTCCTTATCTCCAAAATTAATTCCGTCCACCAAATTATCTATTCGTAATTTGTGTGCCATTACTTCAATACACAAGATAAAGAGGTACGGAGAAAGAGGGTCTCCCTGTCTTACTCCCCTTTTTACTTTGAAATAACCAGTGGACCCTCCTTCATTTAATACACAACTTAGAGTGTTCGTGTATAAAACTTTAACCCACTTTTGAAAGGATGGACAATACACAAGATAAAGAGGTACGGAGAAAGAGGGTCTCCCTGTCTTACTCCCCTTTTTACTTTGAAATAACCAGTGGACCCTCCTTCATTTAATACACAACTTAGAGTGTTCGTGTATAAAACTTTAACCCACTTTTGAAAGGATGGACCGAAACCAAATGACGACAGAACTTTTTGAAGAAATTGATGTGAAATTGAGTCAAAAGCTTTTTCGAAGTCTATAGCTAACAAAAAACCAGATAAATTGTAACGGGATGTATGAAAAATAATATCATCTATAATGCGAATGGCCTCACCAATATTCCTCCCTTTCATGTAGCCCACCTGATCTCCCATAATGATCTCATTTAATACTTTCTTGATTCGCTTAGCCAAAATTTTTGTTAAAATTTTATAATCGACATTAAGAAGGGAAATGGGTCTATAATTTTTCAGTGAAAAGGGATCTTTCCCATCTTTAGCGATTAACGTAATTACAGCTTGTTTTTGAGACGATGCTAATTCTCCTAATCTATATGCTTCATGAAACAGAGAATCGATCAATATTTACAGAGATACAATCAATTTTCCATAAATATGCTGACGTCGATATGCAAATTCGTATTTTGAGTTCCAAGGTCAATATGATGATGACACGATATATTTCATGGCCAAATGAGACATGAAATCACATCTCCAACTCATACTCTATCCAAATATGAAAAAAAAATTGAGGGTTCTCGCATCCCAAAGAGCCATAATGGTTTTGTATAGGTATGTTGTTGCCCATATATGCTATGTATTACAAGAGCTCGCGCGCACGGACATTTATCTTGAACGGACGCTCATTCCCTTATTAATGGTCATAAAGAGATAAACATGGTATCAAATTGTTTGGGAAAACATGAGGAATGCTGTGTCAAAAAAAAATATAGGAGGAACAAATGTGTGCCAAATTTCAAGACATTTGATTGAGCCATTTTCAAGTTATCGTGCTTACAAAAAAGTGGTTAAAAATAAGAGAAATATTCTAACGAAAACATAAGGTGATCTACAGCCCACCTAATAAGAAAGAGAGAGAGAGAATGTTTTCTTCATGCACATCCAGCGAGTATGGGCGATAAGGACGCCCTCAAGCGACCCGTGTCGGATATCTGCACCGATGATGGGCGGACAGCGATGGGCGGAGGGACAACCAGCAGCGATCAGTTCTATTTACGATACGAGACGATCGAGACACACACAAATCTTCCTCTCAGGCTCTCAGCTACTCCAGGCTCTAGGTAAGACACACCTACCATCAGTATACTTCTTGAGTTGATACTAGTTTCCAACAGACATCTCTGTCACCTGTTTTACTTCAGCGTTGCATATTAAACTAATAATACCGATGTTTAATTGTTTATATATATGAACGTGAAATGTCTTTACAATTGACGTTGATTGCTTTTTTTATGTTAAAGGCCAACGTTATTATCATTTCATCTGTTCATGACCCTGATCATATATACTAATGATGAACATGAAGTATTTTCATAACTTCACTTCCTATGTGTGTTATGCCTACTCAACGTCAAACAAACCATGGAAAGAAAAAAGATGTATATAATTATGTTGGTGCATTAATTTCTGCTGGGTCTCTTTTACATCAATACCAGTATAACTTGCAGTGTTTGCCGGGCCGCGAATTTTTTTTCCGTACTCGAGAGAGCAAAAATCCCATGTGCGCATGCGCGTGGACTTATGATTTCTCTGCTACTTCCCATACGAAATGTACATGTATTCGCATGTACTGTGCACGATTCGCGTTCTACGAGTAAACGATGGCATAGTAGTCTTCAAACACAGACTCTGATTTGCCAGTTTGACAAATCAATATGCGTATGTGTCGCGATGTGCTTATTCAAGTCTGTGTAGTTGTATGATTCAGACCCAGTAGTGCATATGGAAATACATTGCAACTTGTATAGAATGGTATAGTAGTCTGCAAGCACAGACGCTAATCTGACAGTTTGACAACATACTAGTAGTGTGCTGAGAAGTACTTTATTCAAGTCGCCAACTTGTATAGAATGGTATAGTAGTCTGCAAGCACAGACGCTAATCTGACAGTTTGACAACATACTAGTAGTGTGCTGAGAAGTACTTTATTCAAGTCTGCGTAGATGTATGATTCAGACCCTACTGGTGCGTGCGTTAGAAATGCATCTCAATGTGTAGAGTGTAGTATAGTAGTCTGCAAGGACATAATAATATATTGTGTATTGTGTATTGATGAGTAGTGATTTTATGCAAGTTTGTGTAGTTTAATGATTCCAGACCCCATGGTAGGCCTATGTATTGTGCCACTGCTCTCTCACACTCTTTCTCTCTCTCTCTCTCTCTCTCTCTCCATATCTCTCTCTCTTTCTCTCTCTCTCTCTCTCTCTCTAGCCCTCCCTCCAGTATGCTCGCACTCTCTGTATTACTTTTATTTATAATCATGGTCTGCTGAGACCATGATTATAAATAAAAGTAATACAGAGAGTGCGTGCATACTGGAGGGAGAGCTAGAGAGAGAGAAAGAGAGAGAGAGAGAGAGAGAGAGTGAGAGAGCAGTGGCACAACACATAAAACTACGAAAACTTGAATAAAAGCACTACTCAATACACAATAGGCCTATATTATTCTGTCAAACTGTCAAAGGAGAGTCTGTGCTTGCATACTACTATGCCACTCTATAAGTTGAGGTGCATTTCCAATACACGCACCAGTAGGGTCTGAATCATAAAACTACTCAGACTTGAATAACACTATTTTGTCAAACTGTCAGATTAGCGTCTGTGCTTGCAGACTACTATGCCACTCTGCAAGTTGAGATGCCTTTCCAATACACGCACCAGTAGGGTCTGAATCATAAAACTACACATATTTGAATATAAAGCACTACTCAAGACACTATGTTGTCAAACTGTCCGATTAGCGTCTGTGCTTGCAGACTACTATACCATGCTATTCAATTTGGGATGCATTTCTGTAAGCACTAAAATGTCTGAATCATACAACTACTCAGACTTGAATACTAGTACTATTGCTACGCACGATATATGCGTAATTGTTTTGTCAAACTGGCAAATCAGAGTCTGTGTTTGAAGACTACTATGCCATCGTTTACTCGTAGAACGCGAATCGTGCACAGTAGATGCGAATACATGTACATTTCGTATGGGAAGTAGCAGAGAAATCACAAGTCCACGCGCATGCGCACATGGGGTATTTGCCCTCTCGAGTACGGAAAAAAAATTCGCTGCCGGGCCGTGCTTGTAATTGCAATAAAAATATATGAGTTACAATCATATTGCAGTCCCGTGCGCCACATTGCAACTAATTATCTCTTCACGCTAATGAGCCACTTCCGTTCGCTAATTAGGTTTCCTATGTTAGGTCTGCTATTGTCCCGTACTGTGTATTATCATATTCTGATCACAAAGCCCCACCGTAGCTACTAGTGTAGTTTGAATGCAACTACTTGAAAATGTGAAAGCTAGCTATTAACGTTTGAGTTTAAACGTAAATTACTGACAGCTATGTTTTGTGATGGATATGAATGTTTTGGTGTTGAATGTTCATCAGTGAAATAAATATGTTTTAAGCCCAATATGTTATGCAGCTAAAATATTATGGATGTAGATATAATTGACTTGAAACATTTTTTTAGTGTAAGTTGTCACTAAAATCATCAACTTTTGTATTGTAGGTTGCCATAATATAATAAATAACATCTTCATAAAAACATCACATAATCAACTTTGGCGCAAGTAGATTGTTGCACTCTCGCAAACAATGCCTCCTGTTCATCCAAGTGTGAACGCATTCCACACAAATGATACTAAATGATTCGGGATGAAACACTCTTTCATAAGATGTATAATAATTTATATAATAATTAGCAATTAACTTTTCTTTGACTCACATGCACTGTATAGGTACGGGGGCTTCAATTTTAAAGTGGCTGAGTCTGTATGTAATTATGTAGTGGCGGACAACTTTCTCATTTGTTCCAACATAAAAAATAACAAAAATGTCTTTTTAGAGGACCTTTAATAATTAAATGTTGAGTAATGCCAGAAGGGAGAAAGCGCTTGGGTGAAAATAGTAATTAAATTAATGATATGTTTGTATACTTCGAACGGGTGAGTAGTGCATACGTCAAAATCCACTGAGATTCGTATAGATATAGCGACCTCACATATTTCAAACACTTATAACTTTCTTATTATTGGTCGGATATATGTCAAACTCTGACCACTCTGGTTCTCCTATAATGTTCTCCTTGCATGTAAATTAACTCATATTACAAAGGATGGATTGCCCTTATTTGAAATTTGAATAAAATTCCACTTACACTTCTTGGGCTATAATCTCCATGCATGCTCTTTAACACCTTGCTTAAAACCCAGCAAACAGTGCAAATAAGTGAAATGCGGCTGAGAGTTGGACAAAAGATTGTGTTCATCTGTATACATCCGTTTTGACCTTAGTTAATTTGCTGAACGAAGGAAGCGGACTGATCAAAGACCAGTTCTGGTCATGCGATTGCATTGTGAAAGAGACGTTGTGGAATCGATCAGAAAAGGTTGATCATCTAGCATATAAGTATTAGTGTGTACTGCAAGGTTCTGGAATCATCAAAATGATAAGAAATTTAGCCCAGTCTTCATAAAGTTACCAGTACTGTACACAGAAAGATGTATATGTGCGCGACACGTGCGTTTATCTCTCACATGCCAATAGATAAACTTATTTACCAAATATATCAATTAGTAGGCGGTTTCCCGGCAAAATTGTTATCATCATGTATTAGTCAAACCTTATTCTTTCACATGATTGGTAATAAGAAATTGGGGCGTTTCCAATACTGGTCTTTACCTTTAATTGACATTGTATAGGCCCAAGCAACTTCCTTTGTGCCTGACTGGTATATTGCCCGGAAAATCTCTTATATTTCGCATGCTTGGAGATTAGCTTATAAACGGGGATTAGATAATCCGACCAAGAAAGTTATTTGTAAAGGCCCGGTCTCACCGCCAGAACTTTGCTGGAGCGTTCCTTGAACGATAGGGAGAGGGGGCCGAATTTCGACAACGCTCGTCACCGCGCACAAAATGGGAAACAAATCGAAAACACGGGCGTTGCCTTAGCGGTGCACCGCTGAAGCCGGCGTTGCTTTAGCGTTGGTTTAACGGTAGCGAGCGGTAGCGAGCGTTGGTCCCGCTCCGACACCTCCATACCAACGCCTAACCAAAGTTCATCACCGCAATGGATCGCTGCTTCAACGCCCGACACCGTTCCAGCAATCCCGTGTCCGCTCGCTTACAACCGCTCCACCAAAGTTTGTGCAACGTTTAATCACCGCCCGGGCAAAGCTGGCGAAGCAGCGGTGGTCCAGCGTTCAAGATTTCTGCGTTGGCCTAGCGGACCAAAGCGTCCACGAACTTGCGTCTAGCGGGGCCACACTTTGACTGGGCGTTGTTGGAGCGGTGGTGAACTTTGCCGGAGCGGAAAATTGCCCGCTCCTCACCGCTCGCAATATTTTGTGCAGCTCAAAACTTTCGAAGCGGTAGGAGGGACCATCAGCGGTGGCCGAGCGTATACGGCGTTGCCTTAACGGGGCCAACTTTTGTTAAACGGTGGTGAACGGTTACGAGCGGTGATGAATTTTTTTCACCGCTCCAGGAACGCTCCAGCAAAGTTCTGGAGGTGAGACCGGGCCTTTACATTGGACACTCTTTCATTGGCGCAATGTGCATTGTTCATCCAAAATCTCAAAAGGGACTTTTAGATTCGCACGAAGACAATGGGGATTGCTACGATCGACGTCCTTTTAATGCACTAGCTGCCTTGAATGGACGTCACACGTATCAGTCCACGCAAATCTAAAAGTCCCTATTGAGTGGACGAGAACGGCTTGAACGTCCACTGGATCATGCGTGTCCATGGCAAGCCGTTTTCATTTATTCCTTTTTCTTGATATCAGGAATTCAATTCTTGATATAATTATCAAGAAAGAAGAATAAATGTTAAAACAGCTTGCCATAGACACGCATGATCAGTGGACGTTCACGCCGTTCTCGTCCACTCAATCTAGTCCCTAATCGGCCTAATGTATACCTCGGGATTTGCGACTTAGCTCGCTCTCAAATAGGTTTCCTTATCAATTGGCCATTTTCCGAATGTATGCAAATGTGATATGCATAAATCTTTGTTATGTGCCTCGTTACAAATTTTTTCATCACTTGTTACGAATAATTATATTTCAATATACCGGTAGTTGATCAGAATACGAATTGCATACATTACATGTTGTTGGTAGGGCAAGTCACATGTTGTACTACCTACCAAAAACTAATGTTGGGCTGAAGAAATGGATTAAGGTCAAAAGCCCTTACGCGTTGTAATTTCAGTCCGAAAACATATTCATAAGTTTGAAACTTTGAATCAAAAGGTGCATGTATATATATGGGATAGAGTGAAATGGACGGAGTAAGAAGATAAAAATACAAGGTATTTTCTTAGCTTGAAAAAAGGAATGCTGGCCGAAAGGGAACTATCCATTTAAAGCCTATCTACACTAGTTTGCTCAGGACGGATTAGAACTCCCTGCGTGGTCACTGGGAGGTGGTAATCTCATCAAATCTGCTCTGTTTTTCCCAGGGGAGGAGGCCCAGGCACACTCTAAAAAAAAACTGCTCAATTTGAGTAAAAATCTTACTCTTTTGGGTAGTCAAAAGGGAACCACCCGACTTTTGAGTAAACTTTACTCAGCATGTGTTGAGTAACAAATCTACTCATCTGTTGATTACAAATATTACTCAATGAAAGACTAAATCTCTACTCAGTTTGAATGAGTCAACCTTTACTCAATATTTACTCCTTTGTTGAGCGGTTCCCTTTTTTACTCAGTACTGGGTAGAAACGTAATCAACTCATGTCGAGTAAGAAACTGCTCATGAGTTGAGCCAAATTTTACTCAATTAACGAGTACATGTTTTGACTCAAATTGTTTGAGCAATTTTTTGCTCAAATATTGAGTATGATGTTATCTGGGTAACGCTTAGTTGCTTAATCAATATTGAGTAAAAACATGTACTAAGTTAAGTACATGTTTTTACTCAATACTGACTAAAACAAAGGTGGATTCAACTAGGGTTTTAACTTTTTGACTAAGGGTTTAACTAAACCGCTGATTAATATTGTACTTTTTTTTAACAGCTGTTAAGTAACCATTATTTGTCAATAGAGAATATAAACCAGAATTTTGCCTGATTTCTAAATTTAGCATTGATTTGAAGTTCTTCACTCACACACCATGCAAATAACATAAAGTCAACGACATTTTAAATTCAGTAACATAATTTGTGGACTTTAATTTCCCAAATCAGTTTGAATCACAGTGAAAACTCAGAGTTCTCTCATCAAAGAAAGACTCTCATTATTAGTCCATCTGTACTAGGGTCCATGGTTTAATAAGATCCTTGGTACGAATTCCATAAATGAGACGATCAAAGAAGTCCCATGTGACAGCTGCCTGGGCAGGGTTATCCAGCTGTAGTACTTGAAACATCTTGTAGCAGTAGTCAACTGCTGCTGTCAATGAAGAGCATGAATAGGCGCTTCTCTCGATGACTACATAACACTGTCCTGGCTTCCTCGGTGCTCCTCAAAGCACCAACAAAAACAGTGGGCTCCTTCCTCTGAAGGAGGCCAGAAAAAAGTCCAAGCCAGTTCCTTCCTAATGTCGGTTGGAGCTCTTCCAAGCTCGATCCATGAGCTCAGAATTTCTTCCCGATGTGTCACAATCATCTATCTCAGTTCTTTCGCATCTTTCTGCACGCGCACATGCATGCACGAGACATGCACATGGCGGACAATGAAAGATGACAAAATATACAGTTCCTTAGGTAGACAAAGGAACATACAGCTGCAAATATGTAAAAATGTGTAGAACAGGTGTCACATGCATATTTGACAGCTAGTTGCACTTTCCATCGATCCAACTTTCACTCACACCCGAGGTAAATTCGGGTAAGAGATCAATGTTGAGTTATTTATCACCTGCCGCCGCGTAATTCCCAACCGTAGTTTACTCAAAATTGACACAAACGAAGTTCTTACTCAATGTTGAGTCATTGATTTACTCTTTATCGAAGGTAACAAATTACTCGGATGACGAGTACCACTAAAATTGACTTCTTACTCCAGCTTGAGTACTGAATTGCTCATTTTGTTACTCAGCTTGTTTTACTCGGCACAATTTACTCGCTGACATTAAGAGTGCATCCCCCTGGATCCGCCACTGGGGTCTGCCACTCAGAATGCCACGAATCGTTCGCTTTGATGTTCGCTGACGATCACCCTGTGACTTCTTTCCTTTTTCTTTTACCTTTATTTTCGGCGACTTCTTCTTCTCCTTCTTCTTTTTTCTTCTTATCTATGCTTTCTTTTCCCTCTTCTTCTTCTTCTTAATTCTTCTTAACTTTGTCTTCTCCTCCTCCTTCTTCTTTTTCATCTTCCTTTTCTTCATCGGTCCACTGCTTCCTCGTTTTTGCTTTGGGTACACGTGGTAAGGTTCATTTTTAATTCTATGTTTTTCATTCTGTACAGATTATCCACCGATACCCTAAACATGGACTTCACTACGAGAGCTGCAATGGGCAAGCCACGCCCATCTGAAGAGGTCGGATACCTAATCTACTGTCCTACAGTGGAAGAATTAGGAGATCGCTGTATGGAAGAAGACTTCGAAGCTGACATCCGATGTGAGTTAGGAGATGACTTCATAAAAGATGACAAACTTGATAGACAGAAGATAGCACAGCCAATCTATAAAGGTAATGACTTGCTGTTGGATATTTAGCAGGGGCGGATACCATATTTTGCAAAAAGGGGGGACGCTGCGGAAAACTTCTTAAAACCAAGCACCCCACAAAAAAGGAAGTCACATATTTTAGCTAGTGAACACGGTTATGCGGTATACCACTTTCGTTTCAAGGGGCACCGGCCCTTTTTTGCCCCCTTAAAGGTACTATGTCACTTTTGCAGCCAACCTCAAATTCTGTAGAACTTTGCAGGAATTATGAATATGTCATGTATGTCATATCTGTGAAATTTAAACGTTAGCAGTGTCCTCATATTCAAATTATGCAAGGAAACCTGTTTACTTGCTAGACTTCACTGCCAGACACTATTGAGTGACTGACTGGCTTTTTTCTTCTTTGGTAATAACATACATGAAAAGAGTTGTAAAGGGTACATGAGCATGTGTCTACATCAATAACCCATTTCTTGTGATGGCCAATATTAAACTGATTGAATCTTTGCGCAGCATAAAACGTATGACCATTCGGTACAAGTGTCTGAAAATCAAGACTATTACTTTTGGGCTCTATAGCCCTAAAGTCGATTTGACAACTAATAGTCGTTATTTTCCCACTTGAAGACATTTTCAAGCCCCACCTTTTTTAGGGAAGTTCTAAATTAGTATTATCTTTCAAATGCAGTTGGAATTTAACTTTTTCATTTTTTTGGCCTGCAAATGGGACATAGTACCTTTAAACAACCAATATTACTGAAGACAGATTAATATATTTCTGTAGGCACCTTCCCCTGGGAAGGGAAAAATAAACCTAATCACCCTAAGGTCTCTTCACCCGGGTGCGTTTAAAACCAAAGGGACGATTTCCATGGCGGACATGAAGGGGTAGGGGATCAGGTTGCCACTGGGAAAAAAACCCCAAAAACATACAGCTTATTCATCCCACCAGGGGCTCTGCAAATGTGATAATCTTTTCCCCATAAAGGCTGCCTAAAACATTAGCTATCCTTTTCTTTCTTTTGGGGTGCTTTTTTTAAAGACTTGCCCCTCCCCTACGCCGTCAGATAATCCTAAATCTCCCACTTAAGACCTTTAAAACATCTGCGTAGACCTATACCATGCATCATTACGTTTGAAAATAAGTTAGGAGTTTAATGTTTCAGTCACGTGGTACATTGTATAACATCACCTCTTTAATTTTCAGCAAGCGTCATTCCCGGTTTTTTAGAAATCGTATTGATTTGTTTTTTTTCCTCCTCAGATGGAAATGCAAACATCAGACAGAGCATGATGTTAACCCAGGAAGTACCTTCTGACAGGGCCTCGACAGGCGTTGGGAGCCACCATGAAACAAATCATACGCAAGCAGTCCAAGTGACGCTTCCATATTTTCTTTCAAAAGATGGATCCGAACCGCAGTTCGACGCGCTACCTCACGGCAAGAGCTTCATGTCTGCTGAGCCTCGCTCCGGTGAGGTGAGGCCACAGGTTGGGTTTGAAGGACTGCATGTTGCTGAATGTGAGAGAAATCGCATGGTTGGTCCTTGTTCTAACCATGGGGGCTGGAACTCGCAAGGAGGATCGGGACGGGATGAAACGAGTGAAAACGCAAATAGGGAAACGTATAACTGTTCCTGTAATACATGTCCCCCTCGAAATGCAACTAGAGGATCCAGAAGAGAAGAAAAGCCCCGCCGGTGTTCTTTTTGCGGCAAAGAATTTACCTACGAGAGCCAACTTCAACGTCATGTGAAAACCCACACTGGAGAAAAGCCTTTCAAGTGTACCATTTGTGACAAAACCTTTATACAAAAAGAATCCCTTAAAAATCACATGGCAATTCATACAGGGATAAGATCTTGGCAGTGTTCAGTTTGTGAGAAGCGGTTTACACACAAGTCATATGTCCGTTCGCATATGGCAACCCACACGGGAGTCCGGCCTCATGGGTGTTCACTTTGTGACAAGAGGTTTCCCAACCGTAAGGGACTATCAAGGCATAATATGAGTTCACATACGGGCGAGAAACCCTATGAATGTTCGGATTGTAATAAACGGTTTTCTCAAGCCTATACCCTAACAATGCACATGCGCCGACATGCCGGCGAGAAACCCTTTGAATGTTCAAACTGTCAGAGAAGATGTTATACCAAGGCGAATCTTGTCACGCACATGCGTACCCATACAGGCGAACGACCGTTTAAATGCACCGTGTGTAATAAAGCATTTACCCAATTAAATAGTGTTTATACTCACATGCGAACCCATACGGGTGAAAAACCACACAAATGTTCCATTTGCAACAAACGATTTACGCAAGGTTGTAGCCTCACCAGGCATATGAAAAACACACACAAAGGAGAAAGCCTTGAAACTACTGGATAATAGAAATTGGAGTATGGTACGCGGTACTCTCGTTGTCGACGGTTTTTCAAATCTTTTGGCAGTTTGTCGGGGATGAGAACCACGATTGTTTTACGCTTTTTGAGCACGAGGCGTCACAATAGTTGCCTCCTCCGTTTAATACATATATGAAGAAAGTATTTTGGAGCATTGTGAGCTGCCTGACCAATCAGCAGCATCTTCCGGTGGCGTAACTATCAGTCTCAAGTAGCTTTGGTTGAAGCCATTTGCTACAAGGTTGTCAGTGCGAGTCTACGAGACAAGAAATTCGTGCCATATTCCCAATGATTTATATGTTTAGCAGAATTAACTAATGCGTTGTAAATAAACATAATTGATAATGTCAAACGGGGATGACGAGGCATTGTAGAGACATATGGAAAGTAGTCTGACCCTCGACTTTGACTGAATTTTAAGCCGATTAAAGGTACTATGTCCCTTTTGCAGCCAACCTCAAATTCTGTAGAACTTTGCAGGAATTATGAATATGTCATGTATGTCCTATCTGTGAAATTTAAACGTTAGCAGTGTCCTCATATTCAAATAATGCAAGGAAACCCGTTTACTTGCTAGATTTCACTGTCAGACACTATTGAGTGACTGACTGGCTTTTTTTCTTCTTTGGTAATAACATACATGAAAAGAGTTGTAAAGGGTACATGCGCATTTGTCTACATCAATAACCCACTTCTTGTGATGGCCAATATTAAACTGATTGAATCTTTGCGCAGCATAAAACGTATGACCATTCGGACAATTGTCTGAAAATCAAGACTATTACTTATTGGCTCTATAGCTCCTAAGTCGATTTGACAACTAATAGTCGTTATTTTCCCACTTGAAGACATTTTCAAGCCCCACCCTTTTTACGGAAGTTCTAAATAAGTATTATCTTTCAAATGCAGTTGGAATTTAACTTTTTCATTTTTTTGGCCTGCAAATGGGACATAGTACCTTTAAACAAAACACGATTGCATTTTTTTCTTCTAAAAATCAACTCAATAGCATTTCGACATCTTATTGAACATCTCATAGAAAATTAGGAATCATATTTGGATTAGTATACGTAATGTCTCACTTACATGTTTGCACATTTCAATACGTGTCGCATAAGGCCTTTGATATTCTCTTAGGTTGATTTTTCGAAAGTAGTTGCGATCATTGTATAAGATATTTATCTTTTTAAATAATTAATTTGATTTTTTTTTTTTTATGGTCACTTACATATATGTCTTCTTTTTTGGTAGTCAGTATAACAATACTTAGCTCATTAAGGTTTCTGTTACAGTCTGACTCATTCAGTTATATTTACTTCATGTATTTACTATCATGACTGTATGTAAGGAAAATATATTTATGAATGTTTCATAGTTGGAATTTAGATCTTTGTATAATTAGGAAATTGGTTAATTGCGGCCTCGGTAAAATGTAAAATCACTCGAAAAATTCTAAATTTGTCGGTTCATATATTTTTGTTATGTTGGATTACGGAGCATTCAATATTTGTAAAAATGTTATGTCCCAAAATAAAGAACTAAATTCTGCCAGCGATTTCGAGTCTGCACTAAAATCACGTGATCTGACTAATTCGTCATGATTTGGAATGGGTGATTATCTTATTGTTTTAGTTTTAAACTTTGTCAAAATGTGTTGTTTTGACTATTTAGCTTTCCCGTATGCTATCTTGTTATTAGTTTTACAATGAATCGAATAAATGGGTCAGCACCATATGCCGTGTAAGAATATTAAAACTAACGATATATAAACAATTAGGGGTTGCCCAATCTAGGTAATGCGAAACAGAACATTTGTACTTATCACTAATAATTTACCAATTGTGATGATTAACGTGTCTATGCTATTGTTATTTAAAAATAAACAAACTTATATCATATCAGCAAATCTAAGATAACTGTATCAAATTTGATAATGATGTCAATATATAAAGATAAAACATTTCTATTTTTACACTCGTCTGAATAAGTCGAGGTCTGAAGGGTCATGCAATCTAGATATATTTCCGTTCCAAAATCTGTGAATGTGTGCACCTGTGTATTCTGCAAGGTTAGGTGATTCCATGCAACTTGTCCTACGACCTTTTCCCTCATTTATTTTATTAGAAAATATCTTGAAGTAACCATAGTGGTTTTAGAAAGAATTACAACTCAATGGCCATAGCAAGACATTTTCGATGTATATTGTTAGATCTCATGTCATCATGTTTATTGTTATAATTATAATAATAATATTGGATATTTATATAGCGCACATATCCATCCTACTGAGTGCTCAAAGCGCTCCAATATTACCCCGGCTCTGCTAGGCTACCTATTTAGGTTTTTCTTTCGAAATTATATATTTCATGTTAAGCGCTTCCTAGTATGTTAAGCGCGATGCAATAGTTAATTTTTATTATCTATTAGTATTTTTTTTAATGTTTTAATGAAATAAATGGATACATGTCGTGTCTGACAGGACACGTTGCATGTAATTGCTTACATTATTAGTGCTTATTTATGAAAATTGAAAATCATTTTCAACAGTGTTATCAATGATAATGATATCGTGTGTTTGACGAGTGAGAGTTCACGGAGATCTCCTAAGATATTTGGGGGAAGGGGCAAAGCGAGCGGTGGGGCGTTCATCAAAGTGAACTGGTTAAAAAGAGATTTTAAGCCTCGGTCACAAATGCCATTACGAACTGCTACGAACGCCGTACGAACGATTTTCAGACAATGGAAATTCGGGAAGACAATGGAAATAAAGGGAGATTCGTACGAAATTATCGTTCGTACGAACCTTTGTGACCGTAGCATAAGTGACCGTAGTTCATTTAAATTCAACGTAGATTCGATGCAAAGCCATTCAATAAGGGAGTTTACAGATACAATCTGCGTATGGGCAGATAAAGGTCATTTGTACCAAAAAGGTAAAACCCACCAGAGATGAATACTGGATATGCGCTCATGAAAGTTATGTAACATTATTCATTTATGCACCAACGGTACATCCTAAGATACGCAGGTGGAAGTATTCTTTTCAAGAGGGCAAACAAAAGGTATTCATGAAGCACGTCTAGGACTTTGGCAGTAATTATTCTAAGATGCTCAAAGTGGAACTTTTCCATGTGTAAAAGATCCGTGGATATTTGGGGTCATTTGTACCATGTGCTATCTGTAAACTCCCTTATAGACTGGTTTACCCGCATAATTAATGTATGGATTTTTCTTTCCTGGGACGAGGTATTCCATTAACTTGCTATTATTGAATGAATCACAATACTTGGAATCCGGTCAGCATACATCATTTGTTGCTGTGTCGGACAAGTGTACTTCACAAGCAAAATAACAGAAAAATACAAAACAAATGATTTTAAAAAATCAAACCAGACCAACCAAAACAAAGCAAATGCCTTAAACAGAAAATATCAAAATGGCAAGCAAGAATTAAAACAAAAATTAGGGACGAGGGGGCACACAAACACTGTATGATGATGATTATGATAATACTGATAATAATGCTAATACTAATAATAAAAGTAATAATAGTAATGACGCGATGAGGATGACAATAATAATGACAATAATTTTTTATTTTTTTTATTTTTTAAATGAATGAATGAAATGGACAAAAAAATGAACGCATGACAAAAAAAAAATGAAGGAATGAATGATTAAATCATAGATTGTAAAGACACTAATAAATGATTTATCTACCCTGAAAAGGTTCTTGCACAGAAGTGGGCAACTAAAATGAGTTGCATTTATTACACAGGGGAAATATTTAGCCCGATGATTTCCTAGCATTATTTCGAATATTCCTTCGACCATCTCCAGGATCTCCTCTACAGAGGGCGCAAATCCATTCACGCGAGTTATGCAGTTTGTATAAATAGACATTTTTTGTAAATATGTAACCGAGGCGAGTTGAATGCACAAATCTTTTGTAAGTGCCTCGATCGTTACAAATTAATTAATTCACCTGTTACAAATAATTGGTTTCAATAGTCAGAATGCGAATTGCACTTTTTCCGTGTTGTTAATGTAGGACAAGCCATAGTGTTTGTCTTACCTAGCAACAATCAATGCATGCAATTCACATTCCGACTATTAAAATACAATTATTTGTAACAGGTGAATTAATTAATTTGTCACGAGGCACTTAACAAAGACATGTGCATTAAATTTGATTACATTACGAAAATGGTCTATTGACATAGAAACACACGGTCCATAGTTCATCTCGTACAAATTATCATAATGAGTGGCTCACAGTCACCCCCACCGAAATGTGAAACTGCTATACTATTCTGGCGACCATCACCCTATATTTTAACGAGATGGTCTGATTTCGGAGAAGAAAATTACGTACACGCACTATGTGACTGCCACCAGTTGACAAAGTAGCTCGCTTTCTTTGCTCGCTCACAAAATTGAAAAATCAGTTAGAGAAAATTGACAGCCCATAACCCCTCCACGCACAGTGTGGAACATAATGGGGGCGATCCTTGCTGTACAGGTTGAAGACTTAAAAAAAATTGCCCCCTGGTCTCAAACAAAATAGGCCTATAAGAAGAAAAAATAAACTTAAAGGGATAGTTGAGTTCTGTTTTCAGATCGAAAATGCCTTCAAAGTGCATGGTTATTGCTCTTATTCTTATCTATGACATTTCTAGTGCACTTATAGGACCTAAAATTGCGATGAAGGTAATTTTAGACCCCAAAATGTGTGAAAATTTAGCCAATACGATCATACCAATTCAGCTCCACTTTAAAAAAACACAGTGACCGTTAATTAATTAATTAATTGATAATAACAATACATGGGCCGGCTGGTTGTGCGTAATATAACCGACACGAAAAAGCCAGCATCGGCTTTGGCTGAAATACAATGTAAAAGGCGCTATTGTGTTTTTCCAACGGCTTTCAAAGGCTGGTTCATATTATCTAATATTTGTGGTGGTACACAAGTATTAGAAATCGTTATTTTTATGGATATTTCAGCCGTCTCTGAACCGATTTTGATCAAACAAAGATGATTCTGTTATTTAAACTGTATGTTCTTTCAAATTTGACACTCAGTTTTTCATTATCTCACAAAAAATTATTTGTGTAGTGCCCTCTGCAACAGAACTCAACTATCCCTTTAATAAAGATAAGAAAAGAAAAAAAGAAACTAAAAGAAAAGAACACAATATAAAGAAGAAACAAAAAGAGAAGATATATTTCTCCTAAAATAATTGTACTAGCTGAAAAAGGAGAAAAAAAGAAAATTAAAAGAGTGAATGAATAAATCAATGAATACAAAATAATGAATATGTGAATAGATGGAAATACAAATACACAAATCAATAAATATATAATGAATTTACGAATATATAAATAAATAAATAATTGAATAAATAAATGAATAAATAAGACAGAAAGAAAGAAGGAAAAAAGGAAGATATGGATAAAGAAAAAAAGAAAGATTAGAAGAATATAAAAGGAAGGATGGAAAGAAGAAAGAAAGTTTATAAGAAAGAGAACGGAGAGGTTTTTTTTTTCTGTACGCACATCCAACGAGTATTGACGATAAGGACGCCCTCTCCCAAAGCGTGTCGGATATTATCTGCACGGATGGACACAACAAAATTGTACGTTGGCCCGTTGGACGACCAATTAACGTACGGACATTGGGCTACTTTTGGTGACCAATAAGGATTCGGGCGAAGTTAGCCCGGAAGCGCATATATTTTTTACACAACTGTTTAACCATTTTCGCGAAAAAAATCCTAGAAGTGCTTTGCTGAAAGAGTCGTCAGCGCACTTCGTGTGCAAGTACGTACACCCAGAGAAGAGGATAGAAAAGTGAAAGAATAGATAGCGGAGAGGATATGGAGAAGGAAAAACAAGGAAATACGGAAAGAGAAGAGGATAAGTCCAAGGAAGAATATAGAAATACATAACGGAAGAGCTAAGAGGATTATAGATTCGGTTATAGAGTAACGAAAAACAAAGAAATACATAAAGAAGGACTATAGAAACAAAGAAATACATAAAACGCAGGAGATCGAAGAGGATAGAATAAAGGAGAACAAAAGATACATAACGAAGGTCGAAGGAAAACTGAAGGATAGAGTTGAAGAAAACAAAGAAATACATAACGAAGGAGAAAAGGATAGATTGAAGGAGAAACAAAGAAATACATAAAGAAGGACTAGAAACAAAGAAATACATAAAACGCAAGAGATCGAAGAGGATAGAATAAAGGAGAACAAAAGAAATACATAACGAAGGTCGAATTAGGAAAACTGAAGGATAGAGTTGAAGAAAGACAAAAAAATACATAACGAAAGAGAAGAGGATAGAATAATGAGAAACAAAGACATAATGAGTATTTACACATGCATGTACAGCTCCACAGCAATCCAAAAATACTGCTGAGGGTAATGTTAGACTCTGTCTCTAGTCGTTTGCACAGTATATTTGACTGAACTGGCTAACACTTGTGTACAAAAATATATGCGCTCGCGGATCGGAGCGCGCGCGTACTGTACGGACAGCTACTACGTATACGTTACGTTTCGGTGGGGTATATATACTGGAGCATAGGCCAACAGCCTCACTATTACTTATTAGACATGAATACGTCAAATCAAAATGAAATAATTAATATCTACAAATTTAGGAGCCATTCGGTCTTCTCAAGAACCAGGAAGGAACATGGACCCACGGAACCATGGACCCATGGAACTTGGTCAAGGGCAAGACCCACAAAATGGAAACTAGGAGTAGGAATTAGTAGGAAACATAATATTAGAAGAAGAAGAAGAAGAGGAAGAACACAAAAAACCGAAGGTATGTAGGCTTAGGCACACTTGCACATAGCCTTAGCATAGGTGCATTACTATCCTGGCTGTATATTAAAAGCTGTGCTTTTAAATTCTCAACATTCAAACACCACTGTAGATCTAGTCTGTGAAAAAATCAACCAATTTCACTCAAAATCGGTACTTTATTGACAATTGATGACACCTAGATCTAAATAGCAGTAAAATAATTTTTTTCAACTTTCCGATGTTAAAAAGAATAATTTAAAACTTAAAATTGTGGGTCTACGGCACTGCCAACCTTGCCGATCAATCGCATCAGCATGATTGTGCGAATTTGCGTGTTGTGATCATGAGTTAAAAGTCGTAATGTTTATAGTACCTGTTTCGTGTCGATTTTCTTGTTATTTGGAGTATTTTTCGGATAAACGATATTACTTATTAGTATACACTTTTTTCACAGGTTTCACGGCAAACTGGCTGCACAATACAAGTACATACCGCGACGCGATGGTGGGTTGCGGGCGGGCGCGCGCCTGTGTGAAGTTATCTATATACTGTACATATGAACAAATTTGACCCACATTCGGCCAAAAGATCAATGAGTCATTTTGTGTACCTCCAACACAGACGACGAACGTTCGAGTGCACTAGAGCGTAACACCAAGGTACCGGACTCGTCGATTTTTATGAAATAGGGGTTTATCGTATAAAACTGGTGAGAGTGTGAATGTCAACACCGCTGTGCGTAAGTGACTTGTCAACACTCTCCCTCTCTTTCTCTCTGTTTCTCTCTCCCCTCTTCTTCTTCCAAAAAAGGAAAACAAATCTGGAAAATATATATGTATGTCAAGTAGATATACAGATGCACATCACAATGTAAGTCCATTGTCATCCCTCCGTCCAAGATGGGCGGGATCACCCTGCAGTATGAATACGCGATTCCTTCACTAGCAGATCGACCATGAATATTTAGATCTGCTCATGTAGTGAGTTCTGAGTGCCATTAATTTGCTAAATTTCAGGAAAATTAAAGAGTCCAGTGTCTCGTGAGAGATATAATCTAATCCCTACACACCTGTTTTGTAAAAGATCGTCCATAATATCTAAATTCCCTTCATTAAATTGCTGAAATCAACGTAAAATGTGTCTTTTCCATCGCCGGAGCCGAGTCAAATCTGGTGGTAGAAATACGCACGGCTGGAAGCACGGTGCGGAGGCCCCATTGTCCGCTGTGTAATAACTTCGCTTACGCACTCGCACACATTATAGAGGTCAAGTGAGTAAATTCATAAGACTGCTGTTCATTGGATTGAAATTGGCCCTAATTTCTCGACAACCAATCAAATTATGTTTAACATCAGACGATAGGGGATTACATATCCTCTGTTTTGGCGCCCGATCTAGCTGGCCCAATAACAAGTCGCAGTTACGAGCATTAGCTCCTTGAAGTACACAACCCCAGTGAAAAAGACGAATTTTCACGTGACCTCCATAGAGAATTCACAAAGTAAATGATTGTTGTCCCCTTTTGAAGACGAAAAGGCCCTAATTTCCAGTGAACAAAGCACTTCGAAATTGGTTTCAATGGAAAGAACAGTAATTGAATATGTGATTTCCACCCGAGCTGATGTGAAATCAAAGTTTCTTTTCATTGTAGGAGCATTTCTTTGCACACTTAGCGCATTTTCAAAGAAGATTTCACGTGTTGTAGACCGCGGAGCGATCGAGTCCGCGTTTAGCAGATGCCCGAAATTTGTTCATATGATGTCTCGGATCCTCATTACGGTAGAAAAATTCACACAGGCGTGCGCCCACCCGCAACCCACCATCAGAATTTTAACTCATGATATTTATTTGGACATTAATGAATATTTACTTAATTTTGGTAGGGTAACTCCACGCCGGAGTTACGGGTCAAATTTTGGATAGGTTTCTGAACAAGCGCCCATGTTGTTATAAGCATATTGCTCCGATTGTCTCATTTTCGCTCGCGTGAACATTGCCAGCACAAACCACTGACCTCTACCTCCTGAACGGATCATCGCCCATTCCCATTCACTATACGTTACGTACTAAAAGGCTGTATTGTCTGACCGTTCATGAATATTCATGTTTTTGCTAAACTCGGCAAAATGTTTGTTTTTACTAAATGGAAATATTACGGTGGGGGGTTGGATGAAATGGACATAATGAAATAGGCAGAAGTGATCTATGATAATTCATGCGTTTTATGTTTCGTGTGCTCGACCTATAATCTTCAAATCGCTTGGTAAACTGAGTCCAAAGTTAGACTTGTTTCACATGTGTGCATTATAGGCAATGAAGAGCTTGCAACCTATTTTGAAAAATTACGGTGGGTGAACTTTCAAAAGTCAATGAGACATGAGGGCTCAAATGAAAGAGCTAGTGATAACGTACGTCGGGGTGGATGTGCTTTTCGACTCGTTAAAAACAAAAAATGAAATTTTAACGATTTTTTTAAAAAACGTCCGTAGGCTAACATGTTAGGCTGCTGACGCTGACCATGCTCTGACGATAGGGGGCGTCGTGAAATGAGACTAAACGGAGCCATATGGATACGTACCTAATTGTTTTTTTTAAACGGGCAGAAATATGTAATGAGAATCTACCATTTAATTTAACGTTGCAAGGTAATGAGAAGAGAACGTGACATTTCATGTTTTTAAGTTTCTTATTGTATATTATAGGAATACATTTTTGATATTGAAAAAAAAAAGTCTTAAAAAAAAAAAAAATCTTCTTATGCAAAAAAAACAACAAACAAAATATTTATGGTAGAGTATTTCCTTATTGCATTAACAGATGAAGACCGTGAGATGCCTCCATCTTGGAGACGCGTTAAAAAGAGGAAACACAGGAGATGCCCAACCCCACATCGTAATAGGTAAGAAGGATCTTATGGTTAATTGCCCAAAACGATAATGGAATGTGTCTCGGAAATAGTGCTGTAGCCGAACTGCCGAACCGAACGAAAGTTCGCCGAACATGGCACTTCCGAACCGAACCGAACCGAACGCAAAGGCCTGGTTCGGATGTTCGGCAGAAAAATGTAAACGTTTTTGCAAGGTAACAAACTTGTCATTTTGTACCTAAATTTCATGTCATGATTGCTCATTTTATATTTACTTTTTTCCCATTTTCCGCCTTTGTGATTTATGCCTATCGAGTGGTGGGCGCGACTTCACTGGCGCCATTTAAATCCCAAATCCTGACCACGCTATACGTCGCAATCGCAAGCCATAAACAAGAATAGATCTACATGTGCGTGATCAAAACATGTTCAGCTCAAGCCATTCAACAAACAAATAATATTTTAATTGTAACAATATCGGACAGATTTTGCAATATAAATAATGAAATAAATATATATTATAGCATGGTATTTATTTATTCAGGAAAAAGAGGGATTTTATATTTTTCGTATTCATATCAATTCCTTTCATAGCAAAAGCGCTCCTCACAATTTCTGTAAATTTGGCAGTTTAACGCTACGCGTACCGCCTTGACCGGACTGTGCGGTATCTGTGCAGTTCTGTGTGTAGAGAGGTCGGGCTGTATTCATTATTTCTTGGGGGTGCATAAATTGCTCTAATTATACGTACGCGTGTAATGCGCAAGTTTATTGTGACGGCACTAAACCCATCCCACTCATTGTTCCCCTATTTTCATAATGGTACTGACCCAATGAAATGTAGTGCAGTGCGCTCGTACGCGCTGCGCTGCGTGTGTACATGTACTGTACTTATGCATGTTCAGTTAATGCATAGCATTACGTATGTATGCATACAGGGCTAGCTGGCACAAAACCCTGGGTCGGGCTTCTAAAATGGGACATGAAGCATGATTTGACATGAAAATTGACGGAGCTAAAAATGAATCAATCAAAATGAAATTTATATGTATGAAAAGCTTACGTATCATATGTCATTGTCTGTGATTGAGGATTTACAAATTTGACGCAAAACGCGTTGCTGCAAAGTTAAAGATTGGTTTATTGAAAGGCAATCGAGCACAGTGCGACCGATCCATTGACATTGTGTATGAGAGAGTAATTTTTTTTTAAATGGATTGTAAAGTTCAACGTCAAAGTGACGGAGGTTTTTTTTCAAGTAAGGGCATGGTTTTACATGGAATGTAAAGGAAATGTTTCCTTCTTCTCATATCTCGATTGAGGATATTATTCTCAATTTCGATTTTTAATGGTAAAGAAAAGTGTAAAAAGATGTCGAGAATTTTACCATATGTCATGTAATATAAAATGCGCGCGGGTCGGTTGATCTCCCAAAAGGAGCGCGAAGGAATTGATATGGAAAATAAAAAATTATAAAAAACAGTTATTGACGATGGCAGTTTTCATGACTCTAACATTAGACAACAACCGTCTCGAAAAATCTTTAAAAAATATCATTTATTGACAAATTGAAAACATGATTCTTTTAAAATTGAAAATAAAACACGATTCAAGACGGAAATACGAATGTAAGTAGTACTTTTCTTCACAAATAATTATGTTTAGAGCAGTGTTTTAATGTGAAATTCGTGCTGGTCGGAAGCAGTGTGGAGAAGTTCTCCGTGCTGGTCGGGCCCGGCTGGCTGGCCGGCCCGCCCAGTGCCGACCGCCGTGGCTATAACGCTGCTTGCTATTATATTACCGAACCCCGAACCAAGTTCGGGTGAAAAATTGCCGAACTCTGCCGAACCGAACCGAACACGAACATAGCGTCTGACTTACAGCACTACTCGGAAACCAACCAGGAGCCTGTCCCAAAATAGTCACCCCATATATGAGGCATCGAAATTACTTAGACCATCTAACTCATTGACAAAAAGGTTGTCAACAACAACAAACAAACCCAAAACAAAACAAATCCCAAAGTCGGGTCGATTGCACCCCCATCTACCCAATGTACCAAACTCTTTCTGTAGGAAGCTGTGTTACTGAACACAAACAATAGCAAAAAATCCATAGGAATGGTGTTGCATGGACTGCCCCTCAAAATATATAATAGTATAGTATTAATGACTGCTTTGAGAGAAATAGTTGTTTTTATACGCTCAAGGGAAGGTTAGAATTGTGCTATTGCCTCCTTCCCGAGAGCGTATAAAAACAACTATTTCTCGAATATTAAAGCAGTCATTAATACTTTTATATGCCGAAAAAAATAGACTAAAAAAAAAAAAAAAAAAAAAAAAAACTTTTGTCGAAGATGGGATTCGATCTCTTGCGTACAAAAGGTGATGTAACTAAAATCATCGCCTTAAACCGCGCGGCTACGCGCTCTGTTACCATACTTAACAGTTTTTTTCTAATATATACATTAAAATGGATTTAAAACGGCTTCGCGTGATTGATGATTCGCGGCTGATTAATTAATCGGGCCCTTCTTTTACTTTTGCAATGCATATTGGCACGAACTTAGATCAAGATCTATCGGCAGATGTTGTTTTTTTGTTTTTGGAAGTTTATTTTCGTCTTCATGTCAACAATGCAAGATAAAATTGTCGGTAAGATCGATCGAGATTCAATTGTATTGAAATTATCGCACACGTACGGTATCCTCGATCGCTCAAACCATTTTTTAACATGTAAACCTATGGGGTAACCATGGAGACTGACCTATTTTCCCAATAACCATGGTTATTGGGAAAATAGGTCTGTTTTTACAGGAACAGTTAAAGTTTATGAATGCAATTTCGACCAATCAGATTGCTGGATTACTTAAGTGAGGTATATAAAAGAGCTTGTTCACCCAATCAAATCAAGGTTAACAATTCAGTTACTATTAATGGCATAATTAACATCCAGAACCATCTAGAATGACCAACATTTTTTAAGGAGTAATTTGTGTCGAATGTATTGGTTTATAATAAAAAGCCACCTGTGTTCTAAGAGTACTGAATGATCAATTCATCAAATCATGTTGATTGACTTACAAAGGTACGAAACAGGCTCTGAAAACTATATAGCCTTCTTTATTGTACCTTATATAGTAGTTTTCTGTTTCTCTTCTTGGGCACATTCTTTATTGTTAAGTCTCAGTTAAACTTTATAAAGAAACTAAGATAATAATAATAGAGGCAGCATATTTTAAGTTTCTTGGATGTTTCTTACATTTGTGTCAAATGCGTTAATTTTAGTACCTTTTTAAGATGTCAAAAATTCAACCAAAAAATAACATGGTTCTTCATGAAAACAAATATGTTGTCATATTGTCTTTATGCGCAGTGTGCTCAGGCGTATACACAGGGGGGGGGGGGGGGGGGTTGGTGGTTAACCCCCCCCATTCCTTTTTTTTAATGTGTGTGTTTTGGAGGAAACTCCCCCCTTTTTTGGGGGTCTTTTTTTCTTTAATAATGTGTGACCTAAAAAAGGTGACCTTACCCCCCCCCCCCCCAACGAAACGAAATGTCAACCGGCAAATTTTCAAACGTCAGGACAAAAAAGAAAAGAAAAAAAGTGCCCTTACCACACCCCCCCCCCCTCCCCGCTTATTCAGCGGCCTGCTGAGTCGCCGCGAAATTTCTCCTCTTCCCCCCCCCCCCGCTTATTCAAATATGTCCTCTTACCCCCCCCCCCCTCCCCCGCTTAATCAGCGGCTGGCTGAGTCATTGCAAAATTTTCGGCCCGATTAAAAAATGTTCCAACCCCCCCCCCTTGAAAAAATCCTGCGTACGCCACTGAGTGTGCTTAAAATATAATTCTATCCCTACAGGACTGTGAACTCAGAGGTGAAGGAAAAGGAGGAAATAATTACTCTGCAACCTTCCAAGGATAGCCCTCCCATCATCTTCGATTATCAAGGGAAGAACAATATCATGGTTAGTAACTACAAACCTGCTCTTTCAATTTTTTCATAATTCTCATTACCGGTAGTGAATTTCTTTGGCCATTACTTTCTTTAACATCATTTGAAAAGCCGAACAAGATAAACATCAAAGAATCTCCCTCTCCCTTTCGCTCTCTACATCTCTTCACTCTCTACCTCCCTCCTCTCTCAGTCAATCCATCTCTTCCTCTCTCTCTCTCTCTCTCTCTCTCCACTCCTCTCCCTCTCTTGCATTCTCAGTCCTCTATCTCAACTTCTCCCTTCCACCTGCCTTCCTTTTGTGGTCGTCACTTTCATCACACTATACTATTTTCACGTACATATACCTAAAATAGTACTACTAATTTAATGGTAGACTCACATAATTTGCGATTGCATATTGCTTACTTGTATTATTATGTTTCTATATATTAATGTCTTTGTTATCATGTAAATACTTTTCTAACAATTCTGTTGACGCTTACAATGCCATTTAAGTAAAGTTTCTGATGTGGAGAAACATGATTAGTATATTTCTGGACATTTTTTACCAAACTCTTTCACTTTAATTCAAAACACTGGCAATACCGGGCATAAATAATAAGAGACAAGGATGTACCTTGTCCTTAATGCATCAATAGGTCAGGACTATATAAAGTTGAACTTTTCAATTATTATTTAATAAGGTTGAACATAGATTACATTCAGGTAGTATTGCACATCAATTTTAATTACATGTAGACAGGAATTGATAAAAAATTATTCAATTATTGATGATTACACGATGGCTCAGGGGTAGAGCTGTGATCTTGTAACAGGGAGTTCCCAAATTTGAAACCAAGTCAATACGCTCGTGGCCATTCGTAAAACATTAATCCTCATTACCCAGTCCCTCACACAGGACTTGAAGCCATCAGTCCCCTGGTTGCTAACATGAAAAGCATATACAATCATTAGACATCATCAGCGATTATTTTCGTAGATTTTATAATCTAAAATGAATGAAGTACTCTTGTATGTAATGTGGACCTACATTTGTAGTTATGTTGTACATGTTATGCCTTTAAAATAATAATTCATTCTTACTGTCTCTTCTGTCTTTTTTCCCCTCTAGTTGGGGAAGACAATTCAGGAAAGGCATTACCAGGCTGTGAGACTCGCTGGAGGTGCTCCGGGCAACAGGTATAGAAGATTGGTCAAGTGCAAAAAGGTAACATATGCATTCATCACAGTAATACGCATGGAGGGAAATATACCACTGCACGATGTATCAAACAACATACTAAAAAAGGTTGCTTTAAAAGTTGGATGGCCCACTACAAGACATGCTGAATCAATTAAATATCTTCGCTTATACTGGAATAGAAACAGGAGTATTATCAAAGATAAGATCAAACACAGTTTACAAAGCAATCATGATGAAGAGCTTAATCCAATCCATAAAAATAGTCCCTACATTAACAACGTGGACTATGGAAGAACATCAAAGAGACCTGGAAAAGTAAATTACTATTCTGATAATTGTGTAACCGTTGACAAAAAACGACAGAAAAATACAAAATATTACTTATTTCAAAACATGTATGACCATAATGCTCAATATATGCATTGCAACAAAATTATGAAGGGAATGCAAAATGAATCTAATAACTGCTGGTTTAACTCGGTCATGCAATCATTGATACGCATTCCTCCATTACAATTTTTCATCTTAGAGTACTATGATAAGATTTCTTTTGGTGACGTTGCTAATGATGAGCTACTTAAAATCTTGCATAATTTATTACGGGGTCACCATCAGGGAAACATATTGCCCATGTCTGAAATAAAAATTGCTTTCACAGCGGTATGTGATACCTGTTTCTTTAAATACGATGAACAACAAGACGCTTTTGGATTTATATTTAAAGCAATTTTTCCTTTCTTACGAGCTTGTGAGATACTGGAATCATTTTCAAGTAAATTATGCGTACAGAAAACATGTCTTTCTTGTAATTTCACATCTTATAGCACACATTTATATAAATATTGGGAATGGCCTGTTCCGGTTAAAATTCAATCAGTCAATATTCAAGATATAACCGACAATCGTTTCGAAATTGAAGAAAGAGTAGGAATAGAATGCAATAATTGTGCAGGTAATGAAGGGCTCGAAACATGGGGGATCATTCATAGCCCTGAAGTGATGATGATTAAACTGCAAAGAGTAACAAACAATGTCAAAATCAATACCGGAGTAATTGTTGAAGAAAAGGTGAAGGTTAAAACAAAAACGTCAATTGCCAGCTATCAGTTGATATCTGTCATACAGCACCATGGGCAAATTGCAAGCAGTGGGCATTATACAGCAAAGGTCTTTAATGGAAAAAGTTATGTCATTATGGATGACGAAAAAGAACTCACTTCTGTTGATTCGGAGGAATCTGCTTATATAGCAATTTATTATAAAACTGATGAACTGTTTTCGAGTGAAGCTAGTAATGGATTGGAGAGTTTCCATAAATCATATTGAACTGAAGAAATAATTGATAGATCGTACAAATCAATACTGAATATCATATAAAACTCTTTTCTATATATGGAAAAAAGTCAATGCTTGCTTTCTTGAGTAGGACCATGTATAGAGAATGCTACGTCATGGGGGTTCAGTCTAACCGTCATGCACAGCCCATGGTAAAAAAAATGCCAATGGTAAAAAAGTCAAGTTATATCTCTTCCTTCCAAGTTCTCTGCCGATTGTGACCACTCTACCAAGACTAGAGCGCTTGAGAGTGAGTACCCGGCAACGGGTATACAGTGCAGTCTTGTGTGGACATGATTTGTGGGAAACTTATAGGATCGCGGTATCACAGCGTTGAGTGGGGACACATAAAATCACGTTTTATCAAGGAAGATTTTCATATCATTGAAAAAAAAAAAAACTTTATGAAATTTTATGTCTTTTGAAAGCTCTAGATTATGTCATTCATGTCACATATTTTTTATTAAAATTCATCAATCATTTATGACACAGTTGTTTCTAATTCCCTCTCGAATTCGTACCCTGCACTGTAAAAAAGAATTTGTTCATTGGTAATTTTTACGTATTTTTTCCATGTAGAATTTACTTGAAAACATTAGTTTTGCCACTTACGCACTAAATTTAAGTCTTGCTAACTCAAACTTTCAATTTAGTAGAACATACGTGGAATATTTAAGTAAAATCAAATACATAAGAACTAGAAGTAATTTCAGCTTGTATTAATTTAGTAATTTTAACTCAAAATCAGAAATTATACGTATTACTCAAACAATTTATGTGGATTATTCTTATCTTTTTAAAGTAAGGACCGATGCAGTGCGTAATAGAAATATTTACATAATTTATGAATATTCATTAAGACCAAATTAAACTCTTTTTTAAATAAAACAATTCTTTTTTGTGGTAGAATAAAAATTTAAGGAATTTAAAACATTTACTATTTCATTTAACATGGCTAAGCAAAGACAAGACAATTTTTAATTGTTACCCAGTTCAAAACAAATCAAAACTTGATATTTCAGGAAATTGTCAACCAATTTTCCTTTTAAGATGCTACGATCAAGTATATATAAAATTTGGAGCCTTTCAATATCGAATTGAAGCGTATGTAATAGTTTGTGATGGTGGTATACGGTTAAATCTTAAATAGAAGAAGTGTTAGTGATTAGTTATTAATCGTGTAATATGTAATCCTATCAAAGCTTTTTTTAATTATCTAAAATGATTACAATACTTAAATTATTTACGTTAATGTAACTCGATTTAACTGAGTAAAAATGTATTCAGCAAAATAAGTAAATTCTACTTAAGATGACGTAGGTAATATTTTCTTAATAAAAATAAGGCGATTCTTTTCCTCAATTTTATTGAGTTATTTCGACTATTATTTTTTTACAGTGTGTAACTGTAAGATCATTTCTTTAACTTAACCATTATATTAAAATACCGGTATGATGATTAATGCATTACTTGTATTGGGCTCATTCAAAAATCCATTTAAGCCTTTATTTACTTACATGTAGAAAAAACTTACTGTAGAATATTTTAATGGCTCAGAATGTTAGAAGAGAATCAATCGTATTATGTCTATATAAGTGTACCAAATTTGATTCCTGTTTCAATATAGCAGGCATCAAAATGCATGAAAAGCTCAAGTGTGCTTTAAAACACTAAGATTAAAGAGTTTTTAGCCATTTTTATAGCCATTTAACATTCATTTAAATGGTTTGATGGCCCAAACTGACAGAAACGATTACAGTAAATCCCAAGATTTGTTGGAAATTTATAGTAGGTATCACAGCGTTATATTGAAATATGATGATTAATGCCTTAATTACAGGGTATTGGGCTCATTCCAAAAGCTATTTAAACCATACTTACATGTAGAAAAAACTGAATACATGTAGAATATTTCAATGGCTCAGAATGTTAGAAGAGAATCAATCTTATTATGTCTATATAAGTGTACCAAATTTGATTCCTGTTTCAATATAGCAGGCATCAAAATGCATGAAAAGCTCAAGTGTGCTTTAAAACACTAAGATTAAAGAGTTTTTAGCCATTTTTATAGCCATTTAACATTCATTTAAATGGTTTGATGGCCCAAACTGACAGAAACGATTACAGTAAATCCCAAGATTTGTTGGAAATTTATAGTAGGTATCACAGCGTTATATTGAAATATGATGATTAATGCCTTAATTACAGGGTATTGGGCTCATTCCAAAAGCCATTTAAACCATACTTACATGTAGAAAAAACTTACTTACATGTAGAATATTTTAATGGCTCAGAATGTTAGAAGAGAATTAATCTTATTATGTCTATATAAGTGTACCAAGTTTGATTCCTGTTTCAATATAGCAGGCATCAAAATGCATGAAAAGCTCAAGTGTGCTTTAAAACACTAAGATTAAAGAGTTTAGAACCATTTTTACAAGCCATTTAACATTCATTTAAATGGTTTGATGGCCCAAACTGACAATAAATGATTACAGTAAATCCCAAGATTTGTTGGAGATTTATAGTAGGTATCAAAGCGTTATGTTGAAATATGATGAGTAATGCATTACAGGGTATTGGGCTCATTCCAAAAGCCATTTAAGCCTTTATTTACTTACATGTAGAAAAAACCCACCTACATCTAGAATATTTTAATGGCTCAGAATGCTACAAGAGAATCATTCTTATTATGTCTATATGAGTGTACCAAATTTGATTCCTGTTTCAATATAGCAGGCATCAAAATGCATGAAAAGCTCAAGTGTGCTTTAAAACACTAAGATTAAAGAGTTTTTAGCCATTTTTACAAGCCATTTAACATTCATTTAAATGGTTTGATGGCCCAAACTGACAGGAACGATTACAGTAAATCCCAAGATTTGTTGGAAATTTATTGTAGGTATCACAGCGTTATATTGAAATATGATGATTAATGCATTAATTACAGGGTATTGGGCTCATTCCAAAAGCCATTTAAACCATACTTACATGTAGAAAAAACTAAATTACATGTAGAATATTTTAATGGCTCAGAATGTTAGAAGAGAATCAATCTTATTATGTCTATATAAGACAGTGTACCAAATTTGATTCCTGTTTCAATATAGCAGGCATCAAAATGCATGAAAAGCTCAAGTGTGCTTTAAAACACTAAGATTAAAGAGTTTAGGGCCATTTTTATAGCCATTTAACATTCATTTAAATGGTTTGATGGCCCAAACTGACAAACGATTCCTATCCATACCATAATTTGCGTGTTATGCCTATGGAAGGTGAATTTCGTTCACATCTTGAATCTACATGACAATTTTATTTGAGCAGTACCTCACCTATTTTTGCACTATTATCTCCCACATTTTGGAATGATATAGCTGAGACTATATTATGTGTATTTTCTTTTTGATCAAATGTTGGGATCATGTCGATTTGTTCAATTGAAAGTTGAAATTGCGACTATGCCAAGGCCCTTTGTCAGCTTTGCATGTAAAGTCTATGAGAAATATTGTGGTCTTTTGGTTAACCCTTTCTAGCCTTGGGAGGGGGGCTTTAGAAGTCCCCCTCTACATTTTTCGCGATAATTGTTTGATGCAAAAGATTCTAGCGCTGAAATGCCCGGGCACCGACCGTAATTTGGTGCCCCGCCGTCCCGCCCCCCCCCCCCCCACTCCGGGGTCGGAATGACCGCATGCGTGTTACCAAAGTGTCCGGTAAAGGGGTCCTTTTCGTGCGACAAAGTCCGGCCCGAGAATTGTAAAAAAAGGGGTGTATTTGACTTTTCACCCGTAGATTTCTTTAAAAAGGGGGTGTTTTTCTTTTTTTCTCTCATCTCTTTGGACTCCTGAGAAATTATTCCGAATTTAGGGGGGTACATTGAGCATTTTTCCGTATTTAGGGGGGTCTCCAAGGCAGGAAAAGCCCGCGAAAGGGGGGTTCAGAAATGTTGGCAGTCCTCAGATAGGGGGTGCTTTCAAAAAGAGGGAACGAGCATACGCGTACGGTACCCTAAATAACACTGAGTGGGGGGGGGGGGGGGCGGGCCCGCTGACCACCGGCCAGCCGCCGGGCAATTTCTTTGAAATCAGCCGGTGGCCGGTGGGAGACAGCTTGGAATCGGTGGGTCATCAGTCGGTCACTGCCAGGACGCCGCCCGGACAAGCTCCCCGATTTCGCCCAATTTTGACCTAAAATCAACCAGCGGCCGATGCCTAAATTCCAGCCGCGACCGAGCAGGCTACTAATCGGTCGGTCGCCGCTCTGATTTGTGACCATAGCTTAAGCCGCCTTTTGAGCCTCATCTGGCCAAGGCTTCTTCTTAATTGTCTTACGATCAAGACCCTTTTCTTGCTTGCCATTGCTTCAGGGCAGTGAAGGGGCAACCTTCACGCCCTCTGTGTTTCGCCAGGCCACATCCGCTGGGATATTTGAGATAGCTTTTTGTCTCAGCTACAACATACTCAAAGTTCAGCGTAAACGAAGCTAAAACGACAGAGATATTGCTCGCGAAAGACGGGAATGTAGAATCAAGTTTTGAGAAAAAGTCATGTCCCATAGAGAATACACGCAAAATGTGAAAAATTGACATGCCTCCTTTAATCGCAAAAATACGCCATGATGCTTTTGTCAAAATGAAAAATTTTGACTACTGCATTAATTGTAGAAAATTGTCTCAGCTAGAACATGTCAAAATTTGGAAGAAAATCGATCAATATTTACAGAGATACAATCAATTTTCCATAAATATGCTGACGTCATAATATGCAAATTGGAATTTTGAGTTCGGAGGCCATTATGATGACGTCATGAGTTAATTGAGGGTCGAATGAGACATGAAAAAATATCGCTAAATCATACTCTATTAAGATATATGAACAAGAAAATGGGGTCTCTTTGCATCCTAAAGAGCTACAATAATTTTTGTATAGGCATGTTTTTGCCCAACTATGCTGTGTATTACAAGAGCTCGCGCGCACGGAAATTTATGTTAAACGGTCGATCATTCCGTTATTAAAAGTCATAAAGAGATAAACCTGGTATCAATTTGTTTGCCCGGCCCCCCCCCCCCACTCCGGGGTCGGAATGACCGCATGCGTGTTGCCAAAATGTCCGGTAAAGGGGTACTTTTCGTGCGACAAAGTCCGGCCCGAGAATTGTGAAAAAAGGGGTGTATTTGACTTTTCAACCGGAGATTTCTTTAAAAAGGGGGTGTTTTTTCTTTTTTTCTCTCATCTCTTTGGACTCTTGAGAAATTATTCCGAATTAAGGGGGGTACATTGAGCATTTTTTCGAATTTAGGGGGGTCTCCAAGTCATGAAAAGCCCGCGAAAGGGGGGTTCAGAAATGTTGGCAGTCCTCAGATAGGGGGTGCTTTCAAAAAGAGGGAACGAGCATACGCGTACGGTACCCTAAATAACACTGAGTGGGGGGGGGGGGGGCGGGCCCGCCGACCACCGGCCAGCCGCCGGGCAATTTCTTTGAAATCAGCCGGTGGCCGGTGGGAGACAGCTTGGGAATCGGTGGGTCATCAGTCGGTCACTGCCAGGACGCCGCCCGGACAAGCTCCCCGATTTCGCCCAATTTTGACCTAAAATCAACCGGCGGCCGATGCCTAAATTCCAGCCGCGACCGAGCAGGCTACTAATCGGTCGGTCGCCGCTCTGATTTGTGACCATAGCTTAAGCCGCCTTTTGAGCCTCATCTGGCCAAGGCTTCTTCTTAATTGTCTTACGATCAAGACCCTTTTCTTGCTTGCCATTGCTTCAGGGCAGTGAAGGGGCAACCTTCACGCCCTCTGTGTTTCGCCAGGCCACATCCGCTGGGATATTTGAGATAGCTTTTTGTCTCAGCTACAACATACTCAAAGTTCAGCGTAAACGAAGCTAAAACGACAGAGATATTGCTCGCGAAAGACGGGAATGTAGAATCAAGTTTTGAGAAAAAGTCATGTCCCATAGAGAATACACGCAAAATGTGAAAAATTGACATGCCTCCTTTAATCGCAAAAATACGCCATGATGCTTTTGTCAAAATGAAAAATTTTGACTACTGCATTAATTGTAGAAAATTGTCTCAGCTAGAACATGTCAAAATTTGGAAGAAAATCGATCAATATTTACAGAGATACAATCAATTTTCCATAAATATGCTGACGTCATAATATGCAAATTGGAATTTTGAGTTCGGAGGCCATTATGATGACGTCATGAGTTAATTGAGGGTCGAATGAGACATGAAAAAATATCGCCAAATCATACTCTATTAAGATATATGAACAAGAAAATGGGGTCTCTTTGCATCCTAAAGAGCTACAATAATTTTTGTATAGGCATGTTTTTGCCCAACTATGCTGTGTATTACAAGAGCTCGCGCGCACGGAAATTTATGTTAAACGGTCGATCATTCCGTTATTAAAAGTCATAAAGAGATAAACCTGGTATCAATTTGTTTGCCCGGCCCTCCCCCCCCCCCCCCCCACTCCGGGGTCGGAATGACCGCATGCGTGTTGCCAAAATGTCCGGTAAAGGGGTACTTTTCGTGCGACAAAGTCCGGCCCGAGAATTGTAAAAAAAGGGGTGTATTTGACTTTTCACCCGTAGATTTCTTTAAAAAGGGGGTGTTTTTCTTTTTTTCTCTCATCTCTTTGGACTCCTGAGAAATTATTCCGAATTTAGGGGGGTACATTGAGCATTTTTCCGTATTTAGGGGGGTCTCCAAGGCAGGAAAAGCCCGCGAAAGGGGGGTTCAGAAATGTTGGCAGTCCTCAGATAGGGGGTGCTTTCAAAAAGAGGGAACGAGCATACGCGTACGGTACCCTAAATAACACTGAGTGGGGGGGGGGGGGGGCGGGCCCGCCGACCACCGTCCAGCCGCCGGGCAATTTCTTTGAAATCAGCCGGTGGCCGGTGGGAGACAGCTTGGGAATCGGTGGGTCATCAGTCGGTCACTGCCAGGACGCCGCCCGGACAAGCTCCCCGATTTCGCCCAATTTTGACCTAAAATCAACCAGCGGCCGATGCCTAAATTCCAGCCGCGACCGAGCAGGCTACTAATCGGTCGGTCGCCGCTCTGATTTGTGACCATAGCTTAAGCCGCCTTTTGAGCCTCATCTGGCCAAGGCTTCTTCTTAATTGTCTTACGATCAAGACCCTTTTCTTGCTTGCCATTGCTTCAGGGCAGTGAAGGGGCAACCTTCACGCCCTCTGTGTTTCGCCAGGCCACATCCGCTGGGATATTTGAGATAGCTTTTTGTCTCAGCTACAACATACTCAAAGTTCAGCGTAAACGAAGCTAAAACGACAGAGATATTGCTCGCGAAAGACGGGAATGTAGAATCAAGTTTTGAGAAAAAGTCATGTCCCATAGAGAATACACGCAAAATGTGAAAAATTGACATGCCTCCTTTAATCGCAAAAATACGCCATGATGCTTTTGTCAAAATGAAAAATTTGACTACTGCATTAATTGTAGAAAATTGTCTCAGCTAGAACATGTCAAAATTTGGAAGAAAATCGATCAATATTTACAGAGATACAATCAATTTTCCATAAATATGCTGACGTCATAATATGCAAATTGGAATTTTGAGTTCGGAGGCCATTATGATGACGTCATGAGTTAATTGAGGGTCGAATGAGACATGAAAAAATATCGCCAAATCATACTCTATTAAGATATATGAACAAGAAAATGGGGTCTCTTTGCATCCTAAAGAGCTACAATAATTTTTGTATAGGCATGTTTTTGCCCAACTATGCTGTGTATTACAAGAGCTCGCGCGCACGGAAATTTATGTTAAACGGTCGATCATTCCGTTATTAAAAGTCATAAAGAGATAAACCTGGTATCAATTTGTTTGCCCGGCCCCCCCCCCCCCCACTCCGGGGTCGGAATGACCGCATGCGTGTTGCCAAAATGTCCGGTAAAGGGGTACTTTTCGTGCGACAAAGTCCGGCCCGAGAATTGTGAAAAAAGGGGTGTATTTGACTTTTCAACCGGAGATTTCTTTAAAAAGGGGGTGTTTTTTCTTTTTTTCTCTCATCTCTTTGGACTCTTGAGAAATTATTCCGAATTAAGGGGGGTACATTGAGCATTTTTTCGAATTTAGGGGGGTCTCCAAGTCATGAAAAGCCCGCAAAAAGCCCGCGAAAGGGGGGTTCGGAAATGTTTGCAGTCCTCAGATAGGGGGTGCTTTCAAAAAGAGGGAACGAGCATATGCGTACCCTAAATAACACTGAGTGGGGGGGGGGGGGGGAGGGCTGGGTTTGTTTGTAAAAAAATATGTGGAATATCATGAAAGAAAAAAAATGTGATTCTATGTTGTGTAATAATTTTTCGCGCGTGTGCGCGATTTTTAATAAAATGCTAACAATGGCCCAAAAAGTATGCAAAATTATTTTGAGACGATTTCGAGCATTTTAAAATTTTGTGCGCGCCCTGACGCGCGGATGTACGCGTGCGCGCGCGTTTTTTGATCTGAAATTGACCTTGATCATGATAAATATGAATGAGAAATAACTTTTGGTTATGAAGATATGATCATGATTTGATTTTCCGAAAATTTTACAAAATAGCACCTAGATGACATCATCAGTAAAGGTCAATGTTGAAAACGTTATTGTGCTTTGTTCTTATGCCTATACTGTGTGCCAAATTTGAAGGCATTTGATTGAGCCATTTTCAAGTAATCGTGCTTACAAAAACGTGGTTCGAAATAAGTAAAATAAACGAGAGGGGGTAGCCTATGGCCCGGGCTCAAATTCAGTTCTCTTTAGTTTATTTGACCCAGTACTGATTATCATTATTTTATCTACCATGTGATTGCAATGTGTACGCCACACCGAATAGCACTAGCTCACATTTATATTGTTGTCAAGAACTTATTGGCATGCAGCCAGTAGATTTTCATCATGTGTTTGATCTTGTATTGAAAAAAAGATCAAACACATCATCATAATCTACAGAGTGCAACCAAAAATTTCTGAACAACAATTGTAATTTCTTTCAGGAAGCCTAACACTTAAAGCTGTTTTTGATTCAGAGAGCATCATAGAGACGAGAATATTAATACATTCACTTCTATTTTCCCCGCCAAATAATCCGAACAAAAGATCCAACCGAGGGTAATCAACTGTTAAACGAATTTATCATGAGTCCTTGAAAAATTAATTATTACTGCTTGTCAAATATTATTGAAGAACAGCAAAGGCGAACGCGATTGTCGCTACAATTCAGAAATCATTGCTTGCATTGCTTTTCTCTCAAAATTACCGTGAGATATCAAGCTACATAGAACTATGATCGACAAAAAAGATATTGTCTTGAAAACAGTCAGGAACATTAGAACTTGAATGAATAAAACATAATGCAAATGAATAAGACTAGAATGAATAGGACACAAGTTCATTTTTACCATTTAAATCATCATGTACCAAATACCTAAGCAAAATTCGAACCAGATGCATTTAATGGTAAGCTTAAAGACAATGATTCATGACAATTGTCAATTGTCATGAGTTTATCGTCTAGACGTATTGCAAAAGATAATCAGAATAATAATGATCCGAATGATACCTCTACTATTAAGCCTACTTCTACATGTACTATACTACACTACTGCCATTGTAGATTATGCTGATAATACAAATGATATGATAACAATTATAATAATACTATATACTTATACTAATCGTCATCAAAATCATCATGTTCATATTCATCATAATGATAACAATAATAATGATTATAATAATTACAATAATTTATATTAACGATAAAAATCATGATAAGGATAATAATCACAATAACAAACATAATAATTACACAAATAACAATAGTAACACCACCAACCATAATAGTAATTGTTGTCATTATTATTGTGATACTGCTTCTAGTACTACTCCTTCTACATGTACTAGGAAGGAGGAGGGAAAGAGGAAGAATCTTATTGTTTATTTTCTGTATTATCAAGGCATACAAATGCACAGGGGGTAAGAGAGGGAAAAGTAAGGCGACGAAGAGGGAGAGAGAGGGAGAAAGAACGAGAGGGGGTAGCCTATGGCTCGGGTTCAAATTCAGTTCTCTTGAATTTATTTTACCCAGTACTGATGATCATAATTTTATCTACCATGTGATTGTCATGTGTACGCCACACCGAATAGCACTAGCTCACATTTTTTGTATTGTTGTCAAGAACTTATTGGCATGCAGCCAGTAGATTTTCATCATGTGTTTGATCTTGTATTGAAAAAAAGATCAAACACATCATCATAATCTACAGAGTGCAACCAAAAATTTCTGAACAACAATTGAAATTTCTTTCAGGAAGCCTAACACTAAAAGCTGTTTTTGATTCAGAGACCATCATAGAGACGATGAACAAATAAGAATATTAATACATTCACTTCTATTTTCCCCGCCAAATAATCCGAACAAAAGATCCAACCGAGGGTAATCAACTGTTAAACGAATTTATCATGAGTCCTTGAAAAATTAATTAATACTGCTTGTCAAATATTATTGAAGAACAGCAAAGGCGAACGCGATTGTCGCTACAATTCAGAAATCATTGCTTGCATTGCTTTTCTCTCAAAATTACCGTGAGATATCAAGCTACATAGAACTATGATCGACAAAAAAGATATTGTCTTGAAAACAGTCAGGAACATTAGAACTTGAATAAATAAAACATAATGCAAATGAATAAGACTAGAATGAATAGAACACAAGTTCATTTCTACCATTTAAATCATCATGTACCAAATACCTAAGCAAAATTCGAACCAGATCATGCATTTAATGGTAAGCATAAAGACAATGATTCATGACAATTGTCAATTGTCGTGAGTTTATCGTCTATATAGACGTATTGCAAAAGATAATCAGGATAATAAGGATCAGAATGATACCTCTACTACTAGGCCTACTTCTACATGACTATACTATACTACTGCCATTGTAGATTATGCTGATACTACAGATGATAATAATGATATGATAACAATTATAACTAGACTTTAAATCGTCACTTCGACGAATTAGGTGATACGTATGCTTTTTTTGTATCATGAAAGTGTGCCGATGATGATCTAATGATAATATTTATAAATACGATAATGACGATATTGATGATGATCATTTATTTGTTTTAAATTACAATGATTAAAAGTGGTATAGCGCCCCCTTCAGGTATTCGGTAGACAATTGTTATATGATTAAACTATTAATTTACTAAACAAGCTCAAATTTTCGCCTGATTGCAGAGCCTACCAATCATTGAACTGATATTTCGATGCACTACATACGCAACACAATGAACAAGTCTAGACTGGAATGTAGTATCATTCACCTCCCATAGGCATAAGACGCATATTAAGCAAAAAATCTAATGACGTCATCAAAATGAATAAATATTGGTAATAATCTTGTGAAGAATTGTCTCAGCTACAACGTATCAAAATTTAGAAGAAAATTGATCAATATTTGCAGAGATACAATCCTTTTCTGTAAATAAATGTTGACGTCATAATATGCAAATTCGTATTTTGACTTCCAAGGCCATTATGATGACGTTAAAATGTACTTAATGGCCAAATGAAAAATGAAATCATATCTCCGACTCATATAATCAAAATAAAAGAACAATCGGGGGTCTAGGTGCATCCCAAAGAGCTGTGATGGATTTTGTGTAATCATGTTTTTGCCCATATATGCTATTACATGTGCTCGTGCACACGGCAATTTATCTTAAACAGACGCGCATTCCGTTATGAAATATCATGAAAGAACAAAAAATAGCGTTTCTTTGTTGTGTAATGGCGTTACATGCAAAAACGCGCGTGCATAATTTTCGAAATTCTTTATCCACTTTATCAAGTGGATTCTTTAAATGGCCTAGAACATACTCTGTTTTTATTAAAAAGGTAATTTGAGCATTTTAAAATTCAGACGCGCGCGGATTTTGATGAGATGTTATGTCGAACCTTCACCTGAAGTTCATGTGTTTTAAATGTGGTTCAGTTTTGATGACTCGTTATGAAGATATGATTAAAAGTTGATTTCCACAAAATATTTATTTATTTATTTGAACATATTTCATCAGGATAACAAGATCAGAAAGGACTGGTTTACATCCTGGTCCTGAATATTAAAAACTTACACTAAAACATCAAAACAGAATAATTGTTAAAATACTCATGAAGTCATGATAAAAAATATTTAGCGACCATAATTTTGAGTAAAAACCAAGTCAAAAATACATGATATTTAATTAAATATATAAAAACACAATAATGGAATCAAGTAATCAACTAATCTATTCAAAATCAAAACTCTATCACACTACAAAATGAACTTATATCATGAAGTACCAAATTAAACTTAAAGCAAAAAGAGCAAAAACAACGATGATATTATTCATAATTTGCTGAAATAGGTTTTCCTGCGAACAAATTAATGGCAGAATAATAAATGGGAATAATAATAACTTGAATTTGTCACTTTGACAATTTAGATTATACGTATGCTAATGTTTTAAATAATGAAGAATGTATTTTTTAACGATTTTACATTTTATGAAAAGTTTCAACTGTGTAGTATATTGACCATTATGGATACATGGAAGATAGATTGAGACGATATATGACCATTGACCCCATACAATAAGCAGTTACACCTTTGACCCTAATTGACATAACGAAGAATGCATTTTCACAATTTCATCTTCTTCCATGAAATGCTCTACCCGTCATGTTTTACCTAGATTGTGCTGCGCATAGATTCAATCGGATTATTTTGGGCCATTACAAGAAGTGGGTTATTGATGTGGACAAATGCTCATGTACCCTTTAAGCTCATATAATGTATTTTATTACCAGAGGAAAAAAATTGGTCAGTCACTCAATAGTGTCTGACAGTAAAGTCTAGAAAGTAAAGGGGTTTCCTTGTTTAATTTGAATACTAGAAAACTGCTAACGTTTATATTTCACAAATAGGACAAACGTGACATATGCATAATTCCTACAATGTTCTACAAAATTTGCGAATTTAACATTCAATTGAAAATTTCGACATGATCCCACCATCTGATCCAAAAACTAAAAGCTCAACTTTTATAGCCCATAGTCTCAGCTATAACATATCAAAATTTGGGAGAACATAGAGCACAAATAAGCTAGATAGTGCTCAAAGATTAATGTCGTGTAGATCCATGATTTGAACTAAATTGGCACTTTCCATAGGCTTAACATGCAAATTAAGAAAATCTGTCAAGTACCTTTAATCGCATCTTTCACTATGATGATGTCATCAAAATGAAAAATAATATGCAGTGAACTTGTAGACAATTGCCTCAACTACAAGATATCAACATTAAGAAGAGAATCAATCAATATTTACAGAGATACAATCAATTTTCCATAAATATGCTGACGTCATAATATGCGAATTCGTATTTTGAGTTCCAAGGTCAATATGATGATGACACGATATACTTAATGGCCAAATGAGACACTAAATCACATCTCCGACTCATACTCTATCCGAATATGAAGAAAAAAATTGAGGGTTCCCGTCCATCCCGAAGAGCCATAAGGGTTTTATATAGGCATGTTGTTGCCCATATATGCTATGTATTACAAGAGCTCGCGCGCACGCACATTTATCTTGAACGGATGCTCATTCCCTTATTAATGGTCATAAAGAGATAAACATGGTATCAAATTGTCCAGAAAAAACATGAGAAATACTGTGTTAAAAAAAATCTAGGAGGAATTATTTTGCATTCGGCCGTGACAAACGAAAACGCGCGTTTCTTTATTTTCTTTATGAAATGCTATTGCTAATAATGGCGTACACGCGCGCTTTTTGACCTGAAATTGACTGGACTAATATTGACCTTGATCCTGGTAAATATGAATGAGAAATGTCTTTCCGTTATGAAGATATGATCATGAGTTGATTTTCACAAAATGGCGCCTAGATTACGTCATCAGTCAAGGTCAAGGTTGAAAACCTTATTGTGCTCTTTCCATATGGCTATACATATGTGTGCCAAATTTCAAGGCATTTGATTGAGCCATTTTCAAGTTATCGTGCTCACAAAAAAAGCTCTAACGAAAACATAAGGTGATCTGTATTATATACAGCCCACCTGATAATAAAGGCAATTTTAACAAAAATATAAGGTGCATGGTCTGTATTAGATACACTATCCCACCTGATAAAAATGTTACTTATAAAGCGCTTACCACCGAAGTCTCTAAGCGCTACATCGAGGGGCCATGAGTGTCCGAGGAGTGAAGACCCAGGTATATTTCTGCAGTCGTGATGGTTTTTTTCAGGTCTAAAGGGAAAGGCAGTATAGGTCTGTGAAATCATAAGGGTCTTGCAAAATAGAGACCCATCGCACTGCGGTAGCGATCACAGCATCTACATGTTGATGGGCCTGTTAGTGTAACTGCCCAGGTCGGAATTCCAGTTGAAACCAGTAGGCAACTGGTACCAGTTAAAACCAGTAAGTCAACTGGTACCAGTTGAAACCAGTAGATTCAACTGGTTTTTAATATGGAAATTGAAACAACGCTATAACTGAGACCAGTTGATTTACCAGTTGATTTACCAGTTCAATTACCAGTTGATTTACCAGTTGAATTTCCAGTTGAAACCAGTAGGCAACTGGTACCAGTTAAAACCAGTAAGTCAACTGGTACCAGTTGAAACCAGTAGATTCAACTGGTTTTTAATATGGAAATTGAAACAACGCTAACTGAGACCAGTTGATTTACCAGTTGAATTTCCAGTTGAATTACCAGTTGATTTACCAGTTGATTTTTCAGATGATTATCCAGTAATCAATCAACTGATAATCAATAATCATTATTAGCATCTGGCCACCAAATTTACCACATATATTAACTCTTGCAATTACCCCATCACAATGATCATTTGAAGTAGATTACAGATGTGTATTATGTGATTTGACATATATTGTTCGTGCATATGTATATATAAATTTATACACTTTATTTCTGGTTAGTAATTACATATATCAATATATCTAATTTTACGTCTTAAATTAGATGAAAAACATGATCAGACACGTGTAATATATTTGTCAATAATTAACTAAGAAAATGTAAATCACAAAATTTATGTGCATTGTCACATTTGCTTGAAAGATCATGATAATTATATTTTCTGTGAAAACATGCAAATCATGAATATTCATAAGATACATTGAACTGGTTTTTCAACTGGTAAATCAACTGGTATTCGTACTGGTTTTCAACTGGTAAATCAACTGGTAATTATATTCTACTGGTTTTCAACTGGTAAATCAACTGGTAATCTTACTGGTTTTCAACTGGTAAATCAACTGGTAATCATCTACTGGTTTTCAACTGGTAAATCAACTGGTACTCATCTACTGGTTTTCAACTGGTAATCATCTACTGGTTTTCAACTGGAATCAACTGGTAATCATCTACTGGTTTTCAACTGGTAAATCAATTGGTGATCATCTACTGGTTTTCAACTGGTAAATCAACTGGTAATCATACTGGTTTTCAACTGGTAAATCAACTGGTAATCATCTACTGGTTTCAACTGGTAAATCAACTGGTAATATCAACTGGTCTCAGATGTCAACTGGTATTTCTACTGGTTTCCAAATTGTATCAACTGGTACCAGTTGAGACCAGTTGAGACCAGTTCAAACCAGTAGATACCAGTTGGAAATCCTTACTGGTTTCAACTGGTATCAACTGGAATTTCGACCTGGGTGTGGTTGATGAGCATTATGGTCATGAGAAGGATCTGGCTCATGTTAGAGAAGGTTGATGTAGCCAGGAGTTCTAGGGTGTGACGTGTCAGCTTTGATAGGATATTGGATGATATTTGTGAGTCTTTGAGTACTACCTTGAAGCACTAACACCTCATCACCAGACAGGACGTCAGGAACATTAAGAGGTCTCTTGGTTTGCGGGACATTCGAAGGCACAACGATGACCCAACTACGTGTGGATATGTGGGTGCTGAGGGAGATGCGTGATTAGGGTGATCGACAGTAATCCTGTGTTACTGTGGACAGGCCAGTTCTCCATGATGAATTTGGAGAAGGGTTTCCGTACGTGGCATGGTGCATTTCCAACAGAGAAGACAGGTCTGTGCTGACAGGCTTCTTGCTGAAAATTTGAGACATGGTAGGTTAGTTGGAGACTTCTTGGCTAATGTATGATGATGCTGAACAATGCTTGGGTTAGTGTTTTTACACACAATTATGCAAAGGAAACTGGTGTGCATATGGTATGTGGATCTTGCATGGCGTGGGGCTTTGCGCTCTCATATCCCTAATGCAGAGCTGCAATCTTCCATCTACAAGACTCTAGGTTCTCCTGGAGGAGATCGATTGATGAAGCGAAGTTTGAGCTGATTCTTGGCCGTGTCACATCAGATTTAATAGAGGATGAGTCATCATGAAGGTTTGGGGAGTATTTTTCTTTGAATGCTGAAAGGAAGTGTCAGTGGGCTGTAATTTGTTTCAGGAAGGGCCGGTGCAAACATCAACACAAATTTGTAATAGGAAGCATTCCACCACATGTGAAGGGCTTTACCAATCGCAGTGTTAATAAGTACATCAGTCTTCTCACCCAGCTTGATGTCCGCGATCCTCTTGTTTGACAGGTTGATCAAACTAGAGAAGGGCAAGAAGTCTCATTGAATCAGGGATATAGATGGGAGGCATATCAAGCTAGTCACCTTCTCATACAGTTTTAGTGGTCACTATTAATCCAAGTTGAATGTTAAATATTCCGATTGGGCGCTGTTCATACCTTGTTGAGAAGAGGGAAGCTTCGCGTACGTCAGTCTGCCGACTCTCATGCAAGGCATGCATAGTGTGTGTCTATGAGTTTTCATGCTCTAATTGTATTGATGAAACTGTCAGGGTACTCTTTGCAAACATGTCCACTTGGTTTGTAGGCCTAGGATCGGATGATAAGGTAGTAGAGTTGGTTACAGCAATCTAGCCATAGGACCTCAAGGAGAAATCCTCATCACTGTGAGATTGTTGGAAACAGAGAACCCTCTGTATCTTGACATGCAACGTTCAAAGGATAGTGTCCAGAAGAAGCTGAAGGAACTTGATGATTTGTTAGGTGCCAGTAGTTTGTGCATTGCATTAGATGCAATCTACAAGTACATCGATGCAGCAGTGCAGCTTTTGAAAGCTTCAGGTGCTATACTCCTCGGTCCTTTCCTCTAGTTGTTTTGAATGCAGTACCTCAGCGGGTCACTCCAAAGCAGCCTCGGTTAAGATCTACAAAGAAACCCTGCAGCTCTTCTAGAGTTCCACTAGTTATACCCGAGAAAAGAAAGAGCAGATTGTGCACATGATTGAGGAGCAGGACGTTGTGATATCTGCAGGTGATGAACATTTTGTATACATGCAGGCAGACTGTTTCTGTACCTGATAGCGTGGATGTCTAGGAAGCAGGTCAAGCAGCTCGGATATTTTGTTAATGCAGATTGCATTGGTCGGGTTAAAGATGGTGCTGAGGTCATGGAGAGTGGTGTTGAGGCAATCCTTAGCAAGTTTGCGGATGCTGTGATCGATATCATCGTGGAAGAATTGTCTCTCTCGAAGCAGTTTATGGAGCTGTTGGCTGTTGGTGTTTCAAGTAGTGGATGTAAAGTGTAGGCACTGGAAGTGTCATCTATACGCCCAGTTGTAAAGTCAACGTTGAATATTATCGAGTGTGAGAAGTGTTCCGAGTGGTATCATTGGAAGTGTTGTTCATTAAAGGAGAGAGCCAGACGGGATTTGCCTCTGTAACTTCTGCAAGCTAGGTCGGTATATTTCAATGGTTTAAAACAGTATTACTGTGGAATTACTTTATCACCCTTACTGTGGTTCTGAGGTCACAAGTTATTTCAACAAATCACTAAATTTCTTTGTAATCTAAAAACACATTAAAAATAAATGGAAAAAATGAAATAACAAAAAAAGTTTAATAATTACAAGCAATTATCACCTTTAATTATCATTTTATTTCATTTCTTTATTAGGTCCATAGAGGATAATTGTTCATTGTTTACATTTACAATCTTGCTTCACAGTAATTTCACAGGAACAACATATAATTGACAATCATATAAGTACTTAATTTGATCTGGTCTCATTTATAGTACACAGTAAAATTATACAAAGACATAAGGGTTTTCTTACCTGCACTCATCATGTCAAAACTTGAAGACATAGTTTATTTTCCTTTTTAATTTATTCTATTGAGTATTGACAACTAAATATTAAGTAAAAGAGATCATACCTGTCTATATATAAGCTGTTAGTGCCATATGTCTTATTTGAGTGCTAAAAGAATTGATAGATAATGTGCTTTTTGAAAGTGCAATGTGATCAGTTTAGTTTGCAAATTCAGGCATACACAGGCCCCTGTTTTAAACAAGGTTTAGTTTTATGTATGCTGATATTTTCACTTTTAATCAATATTTCTATTTCAAATAGAGATATAGAAAAACTATACCGGTATTTTTTTTTTGGAAATATTCTCTTATTATACAGGGAAATGGACCGACTCCAGACTACTTTGAGAAGTTCAAAGTTGGCACGTTTTCTTTTTATACATGGAGTACAAAGGATTGCAATAGGTAAGACAAAGATCTGTATGGCCAGGATCTGGTTTGCCTATAAATCATGATTCAGAAACGGGTCTGTGGTAAGTATCTTCCCATGCCCTGGCTACTGATGAAGAGCATGGTTTTAATTTCTTCTCCCTCTTTTCTATCCTTTTCTTTGGAAAATATATATAATTTCAAGTGTAAAAGTTAATAACAAATATCAAGTGTCTACCGTTTGATTATCAGTGCATATAGCCTCATCACAACTTGATAGATCTTTGCTACCTTCATTACATAATATTAAGTTTACAGCTTGATTAGTGGAACTACATTTGCTCAAAGAGGGGATTGATTATAAAAGAAAGCCATTTTGAAATAGATGAATCTATATATCCTGCTAAGTACAGCCAATTTCTATAATCCCTAAAAGCTCAATGAAGTTGGCTTCATGAATGAGATTGTATCTAAATTCAGGGGCGGCACCAGGTTATTTTGTTAGGGGCCGGGCGAATGGGCGCGCCACGCAGGGGGGTGTCTGAGGGGGGATGTGCCCCCCTCCGAAGTTGAAGATTTTGTTAAAATTAATGCATAAATGGCTCGATTTGGTGCATACTTTTTGCCAAATTAAAAAGAAAACAGTCTTAAGTTCAACTAACAGGAACAAAAACGCAGAGGGGGGGGGGGGGGGTGTCTGAGGGGGGTTCCCAAATTAGATAGCCATGTCATTTTCATGACCCTTTAGCCAAAATAACACTATGTGACGGCCCTGTTGCCATTTTCACGATTTTCACGATAAACAGTGTTTACCTGAATTATTAGGCAATGACAATGACAATGACAATTTATTCTCATGATACCCACATTGGGGTATTGGAGAAGTTTACAAACAATTTGAATTTGTCAATTTAACACTGTGAAATATACAATACAAATACAATTAATGTTAATCCATACAAAATAACACTATCGACAATAGTGAGAAAATTATGATGATAAAGATAATAACAATATTGATGATGATAATAATAATATTAATCAAAAACAAAACGATAATATTAATTAAAACGATAATTAATGACGAAATTAATTGAAGCAATTTACTGGCACCAGTAAATTGATATCTGAATTAATGAATTACTGAAAATATTCTTGATATCAATTTAATAAATTGATAAAACACAAAAAAGAGAAAAATAAAGTTAATATTGAACTCATAACATGTTTTTTGCGCATACTTAAATATTTATTAATGAAAACGAAGCATTATTTTTCGACAGAATTTTACTAAGTTTAAACGTGTTTGTACATTATTGGAGTTAAAAAGCTGATCCTTTTTCAGTGTATTTGGTCTTTCAATAAAATATTTATCGATGAACAATTTTCTGTCTGAACGAAAGGAAGGGCATACAAACAAGTAATGAAATTCATCTCCAAGCGATTGCAAATTGCACAGCGTACATAGCCTCATTTCCCTTGGAGTATTTGAATATCTACCAGCTACAATCGGCAGGTAATGATTGCCACAGCGAAAACGACTTAATATTGTCCGATCTCTTTTAATGAGATCGATTAAGTATCTTTCTAAACATAAAGAATGTTTGAAGATTCGATAGTTAACACAATGCGAATTATCGTACATACAAGCAGACCAATACTGAGCATGAGAATCTCTCAATCGACGTTCCACAGTTTGTTTGACCCACTCACAGCTAGTATTTTCACAAATTTCCCATAAATTAGACATCCCCATATTGTCCAGAGTCAGCTTGATTTTTTTTTAACCAAGGTGCCTGATATATATTCTTCTCAAAGAGTAATTTTAAGATAATATACACCTTACCAGAAAATTTATCCTGTCCACTATGTACAATCCTACACCAGAAGTGTATCATTCTGCTTTCGATATATTTCTCAAGTTTAAGCCTCCCCAATTCACCAAGTACCATACAATTTGCAGTTGTTTTGTTGACAGAAAGGGCTTGCTTACAAAATTTCATGTGGAAAATTTCAAGATCATGTAGCACTTCAAATCCCCATATCTCACTTCCATAGAGCAGAATAGGCAACACAAGTTGATCAAATAATTCCAAGAGGATATCAATAGGTAAGTGCAAGTTGGTAAGTTTTAGATAATAGACTATACATTGCTCGTCTAGCTTGATTAAGTTGCTTAATTTGTGCTTTATGAAATTTGTTGTTGTAGTTAAAAGTAGTTCCAAGATAGACGTATTCATCAACAACTTCTACAATATCATGATCAAATTTAAATATAGGAATTTTTCGAACTTTACCACGAGAAAATACAACAACTTTGGTTTTAGCTGTGTTAACTTGAAGAAACAATTTTTTACAGTAATCAGATACTGCATCAAGAGCAAGCTGAAGATCACTTTCAGTTTTTGCAAGAACTATTGTATCGTCTGCATACAGTAATGTAAAAAGCCTGAGATAAACATCTATACCCTTTTGATACGCAGCTGCATCAATCTTGTCAGGAAGAATATCTATCCCTCCAAACTTTTCGCAAATGAATTGTTTGAAGTCATTTAAAAAAAGGGCAAATAGCATCGGAGATAAATTTTCTCCTTGTCGCACACCAATGTTACAATCAAATAAAGAAGACTTTTCTGTACCAGAAATTACACATGACTTAGCCTGAGCATACATAATGCTTAATTACATTGAAAAACTTACCATCAACATTAATCTTAAGTAATTTATTCCAAAGAGAACTCCTATCAACCAAATCAAATGCCTTCTTGTAGTCAATAAATGCACAATAAACCCTCTCTTTTGAAGAGAGATATAAATCGATCACTGAATGGAGAACAAAAATGTGATCAAGCGTTGAATGACCATTTCGAAAACCAGCCTGTTTATCACCTAGTAATTCATTATCTTCGAGATAAGACGTAAGTCGCTCATTCAAGACTGCTGTAAACAGCTTGCCAAGACAACTATAAGCAAAGTTATTCCTCTATAGTTGTTCGGATCATTAGGATTTCCTTTCTTCTCATAAAGAGGGTGAATTAACCCTATCGTCCATTCAGATGGTACAATTCCACTTTCTATTAATACAATGTTAAATAAACTAACGATTACTGATAAAACAGACTTTGTGCTACACTTCAAAAATTCATTTAGAACTAAATCATCGCCATGTGCCTTACCGTTTTTCAGTCTATTTATTTGACGTGTTATTTCTTCCCTGCTTATAGAACGATTGATACATTGATTGCTAGAAAGAATTAGGTCAGGTTCTAATATATCTGCATTATCTCTTTGATTTTGGCTCAGACTACGAAAGTGTTGTTCAAGAGAATGAATTTCAATTGGGATTTTTTCATTACTTAAACCCTCATTACTTATATTGAGAAATCCTAACCAAACTCGTTATTTCTCATTATCAAAGAGCATTATTAAAAAAAATGCCTGGCTTGTGAGCCTAATGCAAGCATTCCTCAACAATGTGTCATGAAATGACGGTAACCCAGCTGTTCAGACTTTCCCATTCGTGAGCAGATTTTTGCCACGGAGTTGTCTATTTAACTATTCTGAACCATAATTTCCTGAACAAGGACCATTAAACGCATTATACAGTGAAGCTGGTAAGTGGAACCATTTTATTTTAGCCTAGGCCTAATTTTAGAAATAAAGAGAGTATAAATGCATCGGATATGCATCCGCTAAAATAACTTTTGAACGTTTTTTGGGCAAGGTATTCCCAGGAAAACAAATTAGCACATCATGCATGATGCAGCAGCTATCTATGTCTATGCATGGCTATGGCCTAGCCTTAAAAGTTGGTGATATGATGCAGGTATTGGTATCACCAAGCCTTAACTGGCCCCCATAGAAGTGTCCAGAGCACATAGAACTTTATGCATTGATTGAGGGCTGTACAGTACATGTAAGTTTTTAAAGCGCTTCCATTGGATCGCTCAAGCGGCTTTAAATTTGAATTTGAAACTGAATGATGAATCATGGGCGTGGTCAATTCAAGCAGCACAGAGAGCTAGAGCGCAATGAATGATTGATAGGGTCTACTTTGACTTGTGGGCGGGAGCTTTGCTCTAATTCTGCTCGGGTCTTCGAAAAATATTCGGCTATTTTCTAAGCCTTCTGATGATAGACCTACCTGGAAAGTTGAGCGTTGGAAAAGTGAACCTAGCTAATATTATTTGCGATAGGCCTATGAGATGGGTCATGCAAAGTTCAGCATGCCATGCCAGCTCAAGGAACGCAGTCTAGTCAGTAATGCTTGGTGGTTGTTAATGTTAAAGGTATAGTCTAGACCAATTTTGGAAACGCCCCCCCCCCCTGCCTCTGAAAATCATAATTCGCTTGACAAGATCTCATCGGCTTGGACTCGCAATGAGCAGTCTCTGTAATAGGTCCACATCTACCACTGATTATTATCAATAATCAAGCTATCATTTAACTGATTTGTAAAAGTATGAGATGTGCTCAAATGATAAAATCTATGGTACACTTCTGATTTTTTCTAAAAATGTTTCCGTCGACAACTTCAATTAGAGTCCACTCAACAAGATATCATTGGCTTGGACTAGCAAAGAGCCATTTGCACAGTTGGGTAACAGGTCCACATCTACCATAGATTACTAGCAATAATACTACGAACGCTGACCACAATTAAGTCAAAGTACAACCAATACGCAAACAATAACACGTAAACACCGCGAACAATGTCACATGACACCCAGCTGTTTGGTTTGGAATTCGGAATTACTACCGAACAACGTCTGACTGTGTCGCGCTTATTTTGCGCTTATTTTAGACCATGGGTTATGTAAATGAAGTTTTAAACCATGGTTTAATTTAAACCTCCTTTGTGAATTCGGGCCGCAGTGTTTATTATTTCTCTAAAGTTATCATGTGCGCCTGCAAACTCTTGGTTTTAACCCTTAACCTTTTCTTCCATCTTCCATTATGATATTCTTTATTTTTTATACTACTTTCATCTATTCCTCTATTATTTCTTACGTATTTCATTTTTTCCTTCTTTTAATCTCGAATTTTACATGATTACACAGTCAAGAGATTTTTCAAATAACACATTAAAGTACAACCCTAAATCAGAAGTTGACAATATTGTTCCTTTTTTTTTAATTTAATTTTTCATGGAGGCAACATTTATACATGGTGCTATAAGATATGTAAATAAAAAACCTGATGGATACATGTAAGGAAAACTAAACGTAATAGAATCTGCCGTTTTATTTATTGTTGCAATGTAATGAATACAATGTGACATTTAATTTCTTAAAGCTTATTTTTGTATCCTTTTTGAGTTAACGTTTGTTATTAAATGTACTCTCCAATATGAGTTGCCAATAAATAGTGTGGTAATTGCCTTCAACGAATGGGGCAGCGGAGCAGCCAATGGAAGCTGGGGGCAGGCCTACACAAATACATGTATCTGGCAATTCTTTTGAGGGAAAAAATGAGAATGCTCAGCAACAGTGCACAGTGCACAACGCCATCAACATTATTTATTATTACCTCCTCTACCCATTTTTTGTCCTTCTTCTTCGTCTCCTTCTTCTTCTCCTTGTTATTCTCCTCTCTCTCTCTCTCTCTCTCTCACTTTTTATCTCTTTCTTTATCTCTCTCTCTCTCTCTGCCTCTCTATATCTACATCTCTCTCTCTTTCACTTTGTATCTCTTTCTTTCCCTCTCTGTCTCTTTCTATCTCTTTTTTTCTCTCTCTTTGTCTCTCTATCTCTATCTCTGCGTCTCTCTCTCTCTCTGTCTCTGTCTCACACTCACACAAATGCCAGGAAAATCACAGTTCTAGAAACTTCATATTCTGCCCTTTCATATGACACCTCAATCAGGTAAAATGAGGAATAATAAAGTTCTGTTTGTTGAAAGCAATACTTCAATTTCCATAATTTGATTAATCAAATTCGTTTTCACTGGCTGCCTGCCATAGCAACATACACAATTGACAAAAGCCTACAACTCTGTTGACACTCAGCCATGCATGAAGTCTTTGTCTATCGACTAGATGAAATATGCATCATATCAGTTTCACCAAATGAAAAAGAAGGATTTAAGCTTTACAAATATGTGATATTTATTAATTATAATTGTGATTAAGTTATGATAAAACATTGATAATTCTTGGTTTCTTTTTTTCTGGGACGCACTGTATTCCATTTGTTTTAAGGACACTCAAGGATCTAGCTAAAACTATTGCATCTAAGGAACATCAAGTAGTACTTTTCTCCTGAGGGCCAGTCATTTTATATCCTATCAACATTTATTCTGTGTATTTATTTATTTCTGTAAATTCTGGAATAAAGGTACGCATTTGTGATTCTAATACCTTCAACATTATGAGAAAAACCCACCTGGAGTTCATACATTCCAGCATTATTAGTTTCCTTAAACTCAGGGGGAGGGCCTACATGTAGGTGTCAGTGATGAATGAACTGACCTTCATTCCTTCCTGTGTCCATTGTCTTTGGTTACTAGGCAACACATAGTCGGTAGGTAGTTTACAATTACTAGCCCATTATAATGTTCAATTTATTTGAGGCTGTTTTCACCTCTTGTAAAAAGGCCCATTGTGATTCAGATATTCAGCAGTTATTTATGACAAAATGATGATATTGAGAAATCCTAACCAAACTCGTTATTTCTCATTATCAAAGAGCATTATTAAAAAAAATGCCTGGCTTGTGAGCCTAATGCAAGCATTCCTCAACAATGTGTCATGAAATGACGGTAACCCAGCTGTTCAGACTTTCCCATTCGTGAGCAGATTTTTGCCACGGAGTTGTCTATTTAACTATTCTGAACCATAATTTCCTGAACAAGGACCATTAAACGCATTATACAGTGAAGCTGGTAAGTGGAACCATTTTATTTTAGCCTAGGCCTAATTTTAGAAATAAAGAGAGTATAAATGCATCGGATATGCATCCGCTAAAATAACTTTTGAACGTTTTTTGGGCAAGGTATTCCCAGGAAAACAAATTAGCACATCATGCATGATGCAGCAGCAGCTATAGCACTACTCCACTAGATCTATGTCTATGCATGGCTATGGCCTAGCCTTAAAAGTTGATGATATGATGCAGGTATTGGTATCACCAAGCCTTAACTGGCCCCCATAGAAGTGTCCAGAGCACATAGAACTTTATGCATTGATTGAGGGCTGTACAGTACATGTAAGTTTTTAAAGCGCTTCCATTGGATCGCTCGAGTGGCTTTAAATTTGAATTTGAAACTGAATGATGAATCATGGGCGCGGTCAATTCAAGCGGCGCAGAGAGCTAGAGCGCAATGAATGATTGATAGGGTCTACTTTGACTTGTGGGCGGGAGCTTTGCTCTAATTCTCCTGCTCGGGTCTTCAAAAAAATATTCAGTTATTTTCTAAGCCTTCCGATAATACTTGGAAAGTTGAGCGTGGGAAAAGTGAACCTAGCTAATAGTATACAAATAACGCACGTCCCAGAGTGCAATAGCGGTGATTATAAAATGGCTCTAGTATTTTAAGCATCGTGATTGGTCAATACGCGTCACATGGCATTGACAAATTTTTGATGCAAGCACGATTTTGCAGAAATGAGTGCAGAAAAAGCGCAGTAAAAAGTTATATTGCACGGTGCGTACGCGTGACCATGGAGATCCAGTGCGCGCGCGTACGTGTAGTACGCGCTCCCTCGAGTGCATTGCAATTATTGTAGGCTACGCGTAGCTAATATTGTACGCTCCACCATGATCCCCAGCGCATGCAGCGTACGCGTAGCTTAGCTAGCTAGAGCGGGGTATTATTAGAAAGCAAATATTTGTTTTACTTTTGCCTTGGATTTAGACCCGTTTTGACTTTTGGATTTTATAATGAAGCCAGGAATTTCAGCTGTCTGATGTAGACTCGTCTCTAGACACCCTATGCATTTTATTTTTAATCAAACAATGAATCCCGTGGACTTTTTGGTAAGCCTGCAAGGTCTTAGACCCTCATTTTATTTCTAGAACCAACATAACTCTAGATCTAACGTTAGATCGAACTCTCGTATACTTAAGATCTAAACTTTTGTTTGTTGCTGTTTGTGTCGCTATTTTATAAAACAAATAACGCACTTGACCCTGTTGTGCGAAACGTAAATGCAGTGTTCGCTCGGTTTCTTCAGATGGTTCGCACTGTCAACTCGCCGCAAGCGGCTCGTTGCACAGAGCGGCACCAATCTAAAGAAACCTCGCGCGTACTGCATTCACCGCTATTGCACTCTGGGACGTGCGTTATTTGTATAATGCAGTACGCGCGAGGTTTCTTTAGATTGGTGCACGTGCCGCTCTGTGCAACGAGCCGCTTGCGGCGAGTTGACAGTGCGAACCATCTGAAGAAACCGAGCGAACACTGCATTTACGTTTACGTTTCGCACAACAGGGTCAAGTGCGTTATTTGTTTTATAAAATAGCGACACAAACAGCAACAAACAAAAGTTTAGATCTTAAGTATACGAGAGGTCGATCTAGATCTAGAGTTATGTTCTAGAAATAAAATGAGGGTCTAAGACCTAATTGCAGGCTTACCAAAATTAAAAAGTCCACGGGATTCATTGTTTGATTAAAAATAAAATGCATAGGGTGTCTAGAGACGAGTCTACATCAGACAGCTGAAATTCCTGGCTTCATTATAAAATCCAAAAGTCAAAACGGGTCTAAATCCAAGGCAAAAGTAAAACAAAAATTTGCTTTCTAATAATACCCCGCTCTAGCTAGAGCAAAGCTAGCTACGCGTACGCTGCGCTGGGGATCATGGTGGAGCGTACAATATTAGCTACGCGTAGCCTATAGCCTACAATGCACTCGAGGGAGCGTAGTGGTACTACGCGTACGCGTGCGCACTGGATCTCCATGGTCACGTACGCGCCGTGCAATATAACTTTTTGTTGCGCTTTTTCTGCACTCATTTCTGCAAAATCGTGCTTGCATCAAAAATTTGTCAATGTCATGTGACGCGTATTGACCAATCACGATGCTTAAAAAACTAGAGCCATTTTATAATATATATTTGCGATAGGCTGGGTCATGCAAAGGTTAGCATGCCGCGCCAGCTCAAGGAACGCAGTCTAGTCAGTAATTCTTGGTGGTTGTTAAATGTTAAAGGTATAGTCTAAACCAGTTTTGGAAACACCCCCCCCCCCCTCTCAAAAAAGGAAATGGAAGCTCTTATTTATACCAATCATGTGAAAGAATATGTTTTGACTGATACGTGATGATACAAATTTCGCCGGGAAACCGCCTACTACCGGTAATTGATATATTTGGTAAATTATCATATCGATCTGGCCTAGATAGATATCGCGAATGCACTTCAACATTGAACATCTGGGCATATATTTCTGCTTTTTTGCGAATTTAGGTTGAAGTATTGCCATCTAAACATCTGAAGGCAATATTTAAACAATATTGAATGGATATTTTGCACCCAAAACCCTTGAACCGCAATTTTACCACTACTGGTCTTTACCTTTAATGTAACAGAGCCAGTTACATGTAGCTAGCATCGGCGAAATGAATATCATAATTTGCTTGACAAGATCTCATCGGCTTGGACTAGCAATGAGCAGTCTCTGTAATAGGTCCACATCTACCACTGATTATTATCAATAATCAAGCTATGAACTAATCTGTAAAAGTATGAGATGTGCTCAAATGATATAATCTACGGTACACTTCTGATTTTTTCCCAAAAATGTTTCCGTCAACAACTTCAATAAGAGTTTATTCAATCAGTATATATTCTTTGATCAGACAAAAAATGAGGGGTAAATTGGGATAGGGGGGTAATACGTTGTGATAATTAATACATAGAGCCCCTGCAGCCGGCTGGCATTGGCAAAATGTAAATCATAATCCGCTCAACAAGATCTCATCGGCTTAAAACCAATGAGCCATTTGCACAGTCTGGGTAACAGGTCCACATCTACCATAGATTATTAGCAATAATACTACGAACGCTGACCACAACCAAGTCAAAGTGCAACCCATACGCAGTAAAAAATAGTACATTATCACTGCAAGCAATGTCACATGACACCTAGCTGTTTGGTTTGGATTTCGGAATTACAACCGAACAACGTCTGACTGTGTCATGCTTATTTTGCGCTTATTTTAGGCCATGGGTTATGTAAATGAAGATTTAAAACCATGGTTTAATTTAAACCTCCTTTGTGAATTCGGGTCACAGGGTTTAATATTTCTCTAAAGTTATCATGTGTGCCTGCAAACTCTTGGTTTTAACCCTTAACCTTTTCTTCCATCTTTCATTATGATATTCTTTATTTTTTATACTACTTTCATCTATTCCTCTATTATTTCTTACGTATTTCATTTTTTCCTTCTTTTAATCCCGAATTTTACATGATTACACAGTCAAGAGATTTTTCAAATAACACATTAAAGTACAACCCTAAATCAGAAGTTGACAATATTGTTCTTTTTTTTTTAAATTTAATTTTTCATGGAGGCAACATTTATACATGGTGCTATAAGATATGTAAATAAAAAACCTGATGGATACATGTAAGGAAAACTAACCTAATAGAATCTGCCGTTTTATTTACTGTTGCAATGTAATGAATACAATGTGACATTTAATTTTTTAAAGCTTATTATTGTATCCTTTTTGAGTTAACGTTTGTTATTAAATGAACTCTCCAATATGAGTTGCCAATAAATAGTGTGGTAATTGCCTTCAACGAATGGGGCAGCGGAGCAGCCAATGGAAGCTGGGGGCAGGCCTACACAAATACATGTATCTGGCAATTCTTTTGAGGGAAAAAATGAGAATGCTCAGCAATAGTGCACAACGCCATCAACATTATTTATTATTACCTCCTCTACCCTTTATTTTATTTTTTTCTTCTTCTCCTTGTTCTTCTACTTCTCTCTCTCTCTCTCTCTCTCACACACACACACACACTTTTTTTTATCTCTTTCTTTATCTCTCTCTCTTTCTTTCACTTTCTATCTCTTTCTCTCTGTCTCTCTATCTCTATCTCTGCGTCTCTCTCTCTCTCTGTCTCACACACACACACACACACAAAAATGCCAGGAAAATCACATTTCTAGAAACGTCATATTCTGCCCTTTCATATGACACCTCAATCAGGTAAAATGAGGAATAATAAAGTTCTGTTTGTTGAAAGCAGTGCTTCAATTTCCATAATTTGATTAAACAAATTTGTTTTCACTAGCTGCCTGCTTTAGCAACATACTGAATTGACAAAAGCCTACAACTCCGTTGACAATCAGCCATGCATGAAGTCTTTTGTCTATCGACTAGATGAAATATGCATCATATCAGTTGCATCAAATGAAAAAGAAGGATTTAAGCTTTACAAATATGTGATATTTATTAATTATAATTCTGATTAAGTTATGATAAAACATCAATATTTCTTGGTTTTGTTTTTTGGGGACGCACTGTATTCCATGTGTTTTAATGACACTCAAGGATCTAGCTAAAACTATTGCATCTAAGGAACATCAAGTAGTACTTTTCCCCCGAGGGCCAGTCATTTTATATCCTATCAACATTTATTCTGTGTATTTATTTATTTCTGTAAATTCTGGAATAAAGGTACGCATTTGTGATTCTAATACCTTCAACATTATGAGAAAAACCCACCTGGAGTTCATACATTCCAGCATTATTAGTTTCCTTAAACTCAGGGAGAGGGCCTACATGTAGGTGTCAGTGATGAATGAACTGACCTTCATTCCTTCCTGTGTCCATTGTCTTTGGTTACTAGGCAACACATAGTCGGTAGGTAGTTTACAATTACCAGCTCATCATAATGTTCAGTTTATTTGAGGCTGTTTTCACCTCTTGAAAAAAGGCCCATTGTGATTCAGATATTCAGCAGTTATTTATGACAAAATGATGATATTGAGAAATCCTAACCAAACTCGTTATTTCTCATTATCAAAGAGCATTATTAAAAAAAATGCCTGGCTTGTGAGCCTAATGCAAGCATTCCTCAACAATGTGTCATGAAATGACGGTAACCCAGCTGTTCAGACTTTCCCATTCGTGAGCAGATTTTTGCCACGGAGTTGTCTATTTAACTATTCTGAACCATAATTTCCTGAACAAGGACCATTAAACGCATTATACAGTGAAGCTGGTAAGTGGAACCATTTTATTTTAGCCTAGGCCTAATTTTAGAAATAAAGAGAGTATAAATGCATCGGATATGCATCCGCTAAAATAACTTTTGAACGTTTTTTGGGCAAGGTATTCCCAGGAAAACAAATTAGCACATCATGCATGATGCAGCAGCAGCTATAGCACTACTCCACTAGATCTATGTCTATGCATGGCTATGGCCTAGCCTTAAAAGTTGATGATATGATGCAGGTATTGGTATCACCAAGCCTTAACTGGCCCCCATAGAAGTGTCCAGAGCACATAGAACTTTATGCATTGATTGAGGGCTGTACAGTACATGTAAGTTTTTAAAGCGCTTCCATTGGATCGCTCGAGTGGCTTATTTGAATTTGAAACTGAATGATGAATCATGGGCGTTCAATTCAAGCGGCGCAGAGAGCTAGAGCGCAATGAATGATTGATAGGGTCTACTTTGACTTGTGGGCGGGAGCTTTGCTCTAATTCTCCTGCTCGGGTCTTCAAAAAAATATTCAGTTATTTTCTAAGCCTTCCGATAATACTTGGAAAGTTGAGCGTGGGAAAAGTGAACCTAGCTAATAGTATATATTTGCGATAGGCTGGGTCATGCAAAGTTCAGCATGCCGCGCCAGCTCAAGGAACGCAGTCTAGTCAGTAATTCTTGGTGGTTGTTAATGTTAAAGGTATAGTCTAAACCAGTTTTGGAAACACCCCCCCCCCCCTCTCAAAAAAGGAAATGGAAGCTCTTATTTATACCAATCGTGTGAAAGAATATGTTTTGACTGATACGTGATGATACAAATTTCGCCGAGAAACCGCCTACTACCGGTAATTGATATATTTGGTAAATTATCATATCGATCTGGCCTAGATAGATATCGCGAATGCACTTCAACATTGAACATCTGGGCATATATTTCTGCTTTTTTGCGAATTTAGGTTGAAGTATTGCCATCTAAACATCTGAAGGCAATATTTAAACAATATTGAATGGATATTTTGCACCCAAAACCCTTGAACCGCAATTTTACCACTACTGGTCTTTACCTTTAATGTAACAGAGCCAGTTACATGTAGCTAGCATCGGCGAAATGAATATCATAATTTGCTTGACAAGATCTCATCGGCTTGGACTAGCAATGAGCAGTCTCTGTAATAGGTCCACATCTACCACTGATTATTATCAATAATCAAGCTATGAACTAATCTGTAAAAGTATGAGATGTGCTCAAATGATATAATCTACGGTACACTTCTGATTTTTTCCCAAAATTTTTTCCGTCAACAACTTCAATAAGAGTTTATTCAATCAGTATATATTCTTTGATCAGACAAAAAATGAGGGGTTAATTGGGATAGGGGGGTAATACGTTGTGATAATTAATACATAGAGCCCCTGCAGCCGGCTGGCATTGGCAAAATGTAAATCATAATCCGCTCAACAAGATCTCATCGGCTTAAAACCAATGAGCCATTTGCACAGTCTGGGTAACAGGTCCACATCTACCATAGATTATTAGCAATAATACTACGAACGCTGACCACAACCAAGTCAAAGTGCAACCCATACGCAGTAAAAATAGTACATTAACACTGCAAGCAATGTCACATGACACCTAGCTGTTTGGTTTGGATTTCGGAATTACAACCGAACAACGTCTGACTGTGTCATGCTTATTTTGCGCTTATTTTAGGCCATGGGTTATGTAAATGAAGATTTAAAACCATGGTTTAATTTAAACCTCCTTTGTGAATTCGGGTCACAGGGTTTAATATTTCTCTAAAGTTATCATGTGTGCCTGCAAACTCTTGGTTTTAACCCTTAACCTTTTCTTCCATCTTTCATTATGATATTCTTTATTTTTTATACTACTTTCATCTATTCCTCTATTATTTCTTACGTATTTCATTTTTTCCTTCTTTTAATCTCGAATTTTACATGATTACACAGTCAAGAGATTTTTCAAATAACACATTAAAGTACAACCCTAAATCAGAAGTTGACAATATTGTTCCTTTTTTTAAAATTTAATTTCTCATGGAGGCAACATTTATACATGGTGCTATAAGATATGTAAATAAAAAACCTGATGGATACATGTAAGGAAAACTAACCTAATAGAATCTGCCGTTTTATTTACTGTTGCAATGTAATGAATACAATGTGACATTTATTTTTTTAAAGCTTATTATTGTATCCTTTTTGAGTTAACGTTTGTTATTAAATGAACTCTCCAATATGAGTTGCCAATAAATAGTGTGGTAATTGCCTTCAACGAATGGGGCAGCGGAGCAGCCAATGGAAGCTGGGGGCAGGCCTACACAAATACATGTATCTGGCAATTCTTTTGAGGGAAAAAATGAGAATGCTCAGCAACAGTGCACAACGCCATCAACATTATTTATTATTACCTCCTCTACCCTTTATTTTATTTTTTTCTTCTTCTCCTTGTTCTTCTACTTCTCTCTCTCTCTCTCTCTCTCTCACACACACACACATTTTTTTTTATCTCTTTCTTTATCTCTCTCTCTTTCTTTCACTTTCTATCTCTTTCTCTCTGTCTCTCTATCTCTATCTCTGCGTCTCTCTCTCTCTCTCTGTCTCACACACACACACACACACACACACATGCCAGGAAAATCACATTTCTAGAAACTTCATATTCTGCCCTTTCATATGACACCTCAATCAGGTAAAATGAGGAATAATAAAGTTCTGTTTGTTGAAAGCAATACTTCAATTTCCATAATTTGATTAATCAAATTCGTTTTCACTGGCTGCCTGCCATAGCAACATACAAAATTGACAAAAGCCTACAACTCTGTTGACACTCAGCCATGCATGAAGTCTTTGTCTATCGACTAGATGAAATATGCATCATATCAGTTTCACCAAATGAAAAAGAAGGATTTAAGCTTTACAAATATGTGATATTTATTAATTATAATTGTGATTAAGTTATGATAAAACATTGATAATTCTTGGTTTCTTTTTTTCTGGGACGCACTGTATTCCATTTGTTTTAAGGACACTCAAGGATCTAGCTAAAATTATATACCTCACTTAAGTAATCCAGCCATCTGATTGGTCGAAATTGCATTCATAAACTTCAACTGTTCCTGTAAAATTCTCGGTAACCATGCTTAAAACATTTCAATATTTTTAATAACCATGGTTATTAAAAATAGTTGGTCAGCCTCCATGGTTACCCCATAGGTTTACATGTTAAAAAATGGTTTGAGCGATGGAGGATACCGTATGTGTGCGAAGGATTGGTCGGTAATTTCAATACAATTGAATCTCGATCGATCTTACCGACAATTTTATCTTGCATTGTTGACATGAAGACGAAAATAAACTTCCAAAAACAAAAAAACAACATCTGCCGATAGATCTTGATCTAAGTTCGTGCCAATATGCATTGCAAAAGTAAAAGAAGAGTCCGTAAAGGTATATGGAGCTTTTGCGAAGCATTCATCACACGCGAAGCCGGTTTCAATCCATTTTAATGTATATATCGTACAAAACTGCCAAGCATGTTGATAGCGCGCGATGGCCGAGAGGTCTGAGGCGCTGACTTTATATAAATCACCTTTTGTACGCAAGAGTTCGAATCTCATCTTCGACCAAAAAAAAAAGTATTTTTTATTTTTTATTTTTTAGTCTATTTTTTTTCGGCATATAAAAGTATTAATGACTGCTTTAATATTCGAGAAATAGTTGTTTTTATACGCTCTCGGGAAGGTTACAATTGGGCTATTCCCCTCGGCACGCCTCGGGTAATAGCACAATTCTAACCTTCCCTTGAGCGTATAAAAACAACTATTTCTCTCAAAGCAGTCATTAATACTATACTATTGCATCTAAGGAACATCAAGTAGTACTTTTCTCCTGAGGGCCAGTCATTTTATATCCTATCAACATTTATTCTGTGTATTTATTTATTTCTGTAAATTCTGGAATAAAGGTACGCATTTGTGATTCTAATACCTTCAACATTATGAGAAAAACCCACCTGGAGTTCATACATTCCAGCATTATTAGTTTCCTTAAACTCAGGGAGAGGGCCTACATGTAGGTGTCAGTGATGAATGAACTGACCTTCATTCCTTCCTGTGTCCATTGTCTTTGGTTACTAGGCAACACATAGTCGGTAGGTAGTTTACAATTACCAGCTCATCATAATGTTCAGTTTATTTGAGGCTGTTTTCACCTCTTGAAAAAAGGCCCATTGTGATTCAAATATTCAACAGTTATTTATGACAAAATTATGATATTGAGAAATCCTACCCAAACTCGTTATTTCTCATTATCAAACAACATTATGTTCAGCTAATTACACAAAATGCCTGGCTTGTGAGCCTATTGCCAGCATTCCTCAATAATGTGTCATAAAATGTCGCGTAACCCAGCTGTTCAGAATTCCATCGCTAAGCCCAGCCATATCAATAAAGGATCATCTTTTGCGTATACCTTTCATTTTGAGACAGGATTTTGAACTTGAAGATAAAATAAAATTCTTGCAGAAAATTATTTTGAATACAACAATTTTTGTAAAAATGACAAATGTAACATTTTATCAATACAAGGAAATACAATATATTTCAAAACATGACTTACATGTTCTCTAACTTCATCCCTCATTTCTTTGGTGCCATTTCTAAAAAAAAACTTTGCCTAATTGATGAGCCCAACGCCCAACATCTAGAAGTGTGGCCTAATCCATTACCTTAATGTCCGTCCATATACATGTACATGACAATCAAATGAACAAAAGATATTTCTGAATAAATATACACATTATTACACTTTGAAAAAAGTCAAAGCTCAGTGTAGAATAGTTCATAAAGATTACAAATTCATTTATTTGATGTAAATCACAGACATTTAGCACAAAAATGTGTCCCTCATAAAATGCATTTCCCTGCCAGTGAATTTTGTAATTCCTGGCCTTAACAGCTGGATTGCCTTTTTGAAGAGCTCCGTGCACAATATTTTTTTAAGAACCATTGTCGCGAATGAGTTAATGTTAATATAACTGGCTCGATAATATCATCCTGACCAATTGTGTACAAGGTAAAATAAAAATCGTAATGGTACATGTACATCGTGAAACTCACTGTCCCGCATGCGTCTTATTTTTTCATACTCAAGCAAGCCCAGATTCCAGTATGAACTCATTTCCATACATACATGTTGAAGCTACGAAAGCTTGCAAAGAGGTCACAAATATTTAGACTTTGATTATTTATTGCTTTGCCTCACTATTTATAAAGGCAAGAAAACTGAATGAATACTGAAAATAAATATGTTTTATTACACTGTCCTATTAAACTGATTGAGCCAGAGATGGGTTGATGAAAGGGGGTTAACAGAGCAACACAGATGACAAAACCTAAAGCAGAATGTACATTGCATCAGTATACTCACATAGCACAATATCTGTGAATAAATAGGCTTGACCAGCTATAAGGCCAAAAAACAAAAATGCAGTGTCTCTCGTCCATGCCTGCCTCCTTTTTGGCCGCTGCCTCCTTTTTTTTATTTTACTATTTACTATTCAGGATAAAAAACCAAAAAAAGCAAGCCAAGCAGGCCAAAAAAGCCACCCCCCCAAAAAAAAAACCACCCCCCCCCCAAAAAAAAAGCCTGTGATATACATTTTGTTTAAATAGCTTCTAAAGTGATACAAATCAATCATTTTGTGATAGATTTGCATCAGTATATGCACATTCACAATATCTGTGAATAAATAGCTTCGCCAGCTAAAATTATAATGGCAGCTATCTTGGAAAAAAATTGCAAAAAATTGCAAAATATAGGATTTCCCGGCGAAATTCGTGAATTTGTCATTCAAATTCATTTACTTTGCAGTTAAGTTAGCGCAGATTGGCTTTGCCATGCCAATTATCATTCAACTTTCCTGTTTTGATATTCAATTTAGAATTTTGGTCGAAGTGTTTCATAGATCTGTCATTTAATTTAGAAACTGCTCAACTAGCATTCAAATTAATCGTCACTTGTCGAGGTGTCATTTTTATAATTCAAATTAACACCTGTCATTTTTATTCGAATTATGTTTATTCAAGTTAGGAATGTTAGGGGGAAGAAATACAACCCACGTTTACAGTTTTAAAAAAATGCAATTAAATGCATGATTTGCCATTAGGGTCTTTTCTGTTATTCCATTTATTAATTTTGAGGACAATGCATATGGGTGTAGTCAGACATTAGGTAAAGAAGGGGCGAAATCAAGGGTATGGCATTTCTGAACGGACATGTTCATATATACCCTGGAAAAGTGGGGACACAAAAATACCTACCCCAGTCACAATATTGTACCCATTCCTCCATAACGAAATTGTGATAAATTTATGATGAAACACAAGACAAACAACTTCCATACATGAACATTTACAAAAATATTGAGACCACCAAGTCCGTAGATGTAAGTCGTTTTTTTTTCTTCTTAACAATCAAACTTAAAGGATGATGAATATCAGATAAATCTAAAAGTATATAAAATGTATAAATGCGAGAAAATATATTATGGTAAATACACATGGAAAAAACAATCTTGAAAGAAAAAGAATGAACTATAAAAAGTGTGTAATAAACGAGAAATGTATATTGACCATCAATTTAAGTGCTCAAAGTGCTGATTTGAATGCTACAAATGAATTTGAATGCTAAAAGTACACCTTCGCGATGTCAGAAATCGTGTTGCGCCAAATCGAATGACCAAATAGCAAAAGAAGCACATTATTCATTAATTTGAATGAAACGTACATAGATTCTAACGAAAACTTCATAGATTTGAAAACTAGAAAAAGGAATATAAACCCAAGATATACATGTATATGACAGCACTAAAACCGTCAAATTTGAACGCAAGACAACTTAATTTAAATGACAAACTCGCAAATTTGGCCGGAAAATCCTATAGTAATGCCCTGCCTCCTCCCTTCTTTAAAACGTCCGGACGATAAACACATTATTTATGTTATTTGGCCTTATATTCATCGATTTTTCCTAAAACTTAAAGTGACCTTTTCCTCTCATTTTTTTGCTTCCATCAAAACCAACTTATTATCATGGTGGACTTTCCATTAAAGCAATATTTCTTTTTATATTTCCTGCAATTATCACAAACATATTGAGCTATTAAAGAAATAATAACATTTTTTTTGTATTTGTTGATTAGGAAGCATATATTCAAGCAGAACCTCCGACACTTCAACATACATGGAGGTCGAAAAAGACCTGAATAGAAGGGATCTATCACTCGGGATAGCTGGATTGCAGAAGGATTCGCAACAACAGAGGTACATGTAAGATAATGTTAAAGATCGTTGTAATGCCGAATAAATGCGACTGAATAATGAAGAAGGGCTAAACTAATTATTCGATATACATGCAGATCTTTGAACTGAAGGACCATAAGCACACAAGTATGAGATGGTACATGCCGATATATAATGATGAGAAAATTATACTCTGATAATAAAATCTGGCGACACCACAGACACAGCCCGTCCTCCTGAAAAGTGAAGCATTCAAATTCATACAGATAGTCTAAGTTGATGAATTTGAATGATTCAAACGCACTTTGAATTACCTTGATTAATTTCTTTCATCAAAATGCTAAGTAGAATGACCAACATATTATAAGGAGTAATTGTGTTATAATGCATTGGTTTATATTAAAATGCCATCTGTGCTCTAACGGTACTGAATGGTTCATCAATCATGTTTATTGACAGACAAAGGTCCAAAACAATTTTGGAAAACGATATAGCTTTTTTTAATTGTACCTTGAACGGTAGTTTTCGCTTTCAAAGAGAGTCTCTTCTTGGGCACATTCGTTATTGTTAAACTTGGTTAAACTTTTACATCATTTTCAAATGAGTTAATTTGACCCTTTTAGATGTCAAAAATTCAAAAATTCAAATAAAAAAGTTTAAGGAATACATGTAAGTCCTTCATGAAAAATAATGTTGTCATATTGTCTTTATGATCTGTTCCGTACAGCACCATGAACCCAGACGAGAAGGAAAAGGAGGAAACAGTTACTCTGCAACCTTCCAAGGTTACTCCTCTCATCATCTCCGATCTTCAAGGGAAGAATGATATCATGGTTAGTAACTACAATCACGCTCCTACAATTTTCCATGATTCTCATTAGTGAATTTTGTTACTTTATTGAAAATCATCTGAAATTAAAGCAGTACAGGATAAGCATCAAAGAATATGGCGATTTTAAAATATAAAAACTCTACAAAACAACATTGTAGAGGTGTCATGGTCTAGTGGCTACGCTAATATCTTAGGGACTTTTCGATTTGCACGTTCATAAGTGGACTGCGACGTATGCGGTCATTTTTAAGCAGGGTTAACGAGGCACGCTGACTGTTGTTTGTTACCTTTTTGATTTTACACAACTACGACGCTCGCTTAGTGAGCGCGAAACTCGATCGAATAGCTAAAGATATTACACCAAATTTGGTGCATATGGCACTGTTCTAAAAAATTATGCTGCAACAGATTAGCGTTGCATAAATAAAATGTGTTCATTTTATAAGGGGATTCACTAGGTACAGACAGGAATGATTAGATATCAGACAGGAATTGGGTTAAAACACCTTTAATAAGGCGACAACGGCCTAGAAACAACAATCAGAATATTACAGACAACAGTCCATTTTCTAGTCTCTCGATCACGATCCCGATCATCTCGGTCTCGGTATCGGTTCAACGATATCAATCCCTATACTCTCCCCCACCAAAAATACCCTACGGGGTTTTTTTTAAATATTATTTTTAACATTTCCAAACTGCTCATAAAACAAGCCAAATCTCGCCCGAGACATATACACGTGAAGCAACAATATCGCAACCAAGCGCGCGTACATACAAAACATACGACCACCAGTTCTCTTAATATGCTGTGATCGCTATCGACTGTTTTTATGTTGAGTTCAGGATAAATCTTTATATTCAGTTCGCTTGTCTGCGCAAGATACCATCAGTACCCAAAAATGTACACTGTAAGAATAACGAACACCGCACCCCCAAAAGGATAGCTTTTCCCCGCAAAACAGAGATGCAAAGTGCATAATGTCAAACACCAACAAGAAAAAACTTCCAATACAGATTATCGTCTTAACCTGTTCAAGCATATCCATGAATACCTTTAAAAAAAAATCAAAATAAGTAACACCGCACCAGCACAGCTGAGTGCTCTTTTGTTTGATTTCTTTCTAAAAGAAATAACTCATAGACAAATTTGTAATTTAGCCCTACCTACATGGCTACAGTGTAGGATGTATGTCAACTAAACATACTTCATATCCTCTATTAATGTAAATCCGGTCAGCAGGTCCGGCAAAAAACATTTAAATATATATAACAATATATATACATATTGTTATACCCGATTTCGGGTCAGATATAGTGTTTACCAAAGTATACATGTAGGATGTTAGCGAAACTAACAGCTGTATATGTGTAAATTATAAACTACACTCAATTGGTAGTTCTTTTGTTTCGTTTATCTTTTGGAACACAAATTCTGTGTATATACTGTATAACAATTTCATGTGCACAAAAATTCAGTGTACATGTATAACTCTTAGTAAAACACTAGATGCAATGACAGAAAATTCACAGGGAATCACAAGTTTATATACAGTTCCAATTTTCAACAATTCCCAACCGGTTGTATTTATCCTTTAACTGTAAAGATAAGGATCCGACATGTTAATATTAGTCATCAAACACTTCTGAAGAGTGCATAATTCTGCATGAGCCAGAAATAAAGCACATGGGTATGCACCAATATAAATGGTTGACATTAACATACAACATCAGTTGAAATAAGAGTCTGTTAGAATCTATATTAAGAGTCCAGATCAATTAAAACTTAGCGTCCATTTCGTTTAAATCGCGATCCATAGCCCGAATGTGACAGTCCCGCTCTCGACCAAACTGCAATCTTACTCGGCTATAGAGGTAAGTCAATGTAATCGCGGGTCGCGAACTTTCAACCAGTCCTGATCCAATATGTCACAATAAGCGACAATTTTTTAACAGTGTTGGTAACATGCGAAGTCTATGTTCGAAGTAATTAGCACCCTTTCAATTGGTCCACATGAACGATGCGAGTCACCTTCTTGTTGGCAGCGTTCACCACAAGGAAATTCACTGGGGTTAGTTTTTTCTGCACAACAAACGGCCCAGTCCATCGTGGTGCTAGCTTAGCTGAGAAGTTCTTTTTCGCATTTGACAGAGGTTTAGTCTTCACCATGACTTGGCTTCCTTCAGTGATGCGGCACTCATCACGGCTCTGGTCGTAATATTGTTTGGAGCTACTAACAGCGCGTTGACGATTGTGTGCGATTTCTTCTTGCGTAGGAATGTCTTTGTTTCCCTCAGTCTGCAGGCGGTTAGTCAAGGGAGAAGCCAAGCGCCGTCCAAACATAACTACTGATGGTTCTACACCAAGTGTGTCATGACTACTGCTGTTCAGGGCAAACGCGAGTTCAGCGAGATGAACATCCCACTGTCGATGATCAGATCCGGTGTAAGCTTGAAGCATGGCCTTGATGTTACGATTCACCCTTTCGACCCAGTTCGTTTGGGGGTGATATGGCGTGATAAAGATCTGCTCTATCCCCCAGTCTGTGCAGACAGCTCGCAGAACCTTCCCTCTGAATTGGGGGCCATTGTCCGAGAGCAGGGCTCCTGGAGGTCCATATCTGCAGAACAGCTCCCTCACTAGAGTGGTTGCAACCGACTGGCTGGTAGCTGACTTCAAAGGCAGAATCTCCACAAACTTTGAGAAATGGTCGACAGCCACCAGAATATACTCATGCCCAGCATATGACTTTAGTAAAGGCCCCATGAGATCTACACCAACCTTTTCCCAAGGCCTCGAGGAGGTACTAGACAGCATCTTTCCTTGACGTCTCTGGTAAGAAGGCTTTGTTTGAAGACAAACCTTACAACTGCGAATAAAGCTTCTTACAGACTGCGACATACCACTCCACCAGAGACCCATTGACTTCAACCTTTGAAGTGTCTTCTTTCTCCCAAGATGCCCAGCTATTGGCTTGCAATGACACTCAACTAACACTGCGTTCTGAAGCACCTTCGGGATAACTACACATTCATTCTTATACAACACCATTTCCTTCAAACTGAAATCTGAAATCTTCTGAACAGGACCTTGATCCTCCCCACCACCATTCTTTTGCTTTTCAAGGATCTGAATGACTGGCAAAAGATCTGGGTCACTCCGTTGGGCCCTCAGGACAGAATCCTTTGTCAAATCCAAAGGAAGAACGACTTCATCCGTGGTCTCTGACTTGCCAACACAAGATGGGCAAGAGTATTTGTCTACATCCTCCGCCTCTTGAGAACCAATATGGACACAAACCTGGTGATACCACTGATCACAATCATCACATTGTACCCAACCAACCGACTCATCATCCGGGGAAATGCAATCACTGGCCGCACATAAGTCCTTTTCATGTCCGCCACAGACTTGATTCGACAAAACCCTGCTTACAACTCCCACCAAAGGGGCAACACCTTTCTCAGGAATCCTAGATAGTGCGTCCGGGACATGATGCTGCTTTCCAGGCCTATATATCACCTGAAACCGAAAATCCTGTAGCCTCAGAATCCAACGTGCAAGTCGCCCATTTTGCTTCTTCTTCCGAAATAACCAGCAAAGTGCCTGGTGGTCCGTTATAACACGACACTCTCTACCTTCTAGATATGGCCGCCATTTCTCTAGGGCCCATACTACAGCCAAACACTCCTTCTCAGTAGTACTATAATTCCTCTCTGCAGCAGACAAAGACCGACTTGCATAGGCGATAGTTCTCGTCCCAGACGGTTGCTGCTGGATCAGGACTGCACCGACCCCAACATTGCTGGCATCTGTGTGTACAGCAAACCTGGATTCTTCATCAGGGTAGCCTAATATTGGCTCAGTGAGGAGGCTCTCCTTCAAGGCCTGAAAAGCACGAGTGCAGTCAGCAGTCCAATTCCAGGGAACACCTTTCTTCTTCAATCCATGAAGGGGTGCAGCAACATCTGAGAAGCTAGGAATGAATTTCTGATACCATCCGGCCATCCCAAGGAACCTCTCTAATTCCTTGATCGACCTAGGTTGGGGATAGTTAACAATGGTAGACACCTTCTCGGGGTCCATCTTGAGTCCATTTGAGCTGACAACATGCCCAAGATATTTCATTTCTTGGCAGGCAAACTGACATTTCTCAGTATTTACGGTCAGACCCGCTTGTCTTAAGCAACAAAAGATCTCCTGAAGATCAGAGATGTGCTGTTCAACATCCGGAGAGAAACACACAATGTCGTCCAAGTAGACATAGCAATTTCGCCCTATCAGGCCATCAAGCACCTTGGACATCAACCGTTGGAAACTGGCAGGACCATTCACCACACCGAAAGGAAGGACCTTGAAGTGGAATAGACCCCTATGACAAACAAAAGCAGTCTTCTCCTCATCCTCACCTGCAACGCCCATCTGCCAGTATCCACTGCGCAGATCTAATGAGAAAACCGAGGCACCATGCAGAGAGCTCAAAATGTCATCCACTGTAGGCATGGGGAAGGCATCAATCTTTGTCACTGTATTCAATTTCCGGTAATCGACACACATCCTGTACTTCCCGTTCTTCTTAGGAACCATCACTACAGGAGCGGCCCAAGGTGAATCTGAAGGCTCAATCTTCCCCATGTCCAGAAGCTTATCCAACTCTTCATCAAGAGCTTGTCTTTTCTCAGGACTCACCTTGTACGGGTGAGAGCGGATGGGGGAAGCCCCTCCTACATCAATTATATGAATAGCCATGTTCGTATGACCAGGTACCTCACTAAACACAGTTGGGAAGTCTTGAAACACCTGATCTAATTTCAGTCTATCTGTTTCAGTTAGATCAAGTTTCTTCATCTCATCCTCAGCGTGGAGATAAGTATCGACTTCTTCTCCAACATGTGACATCTCCTGCCCTCCATTCAACGAGAACTTAACTGGCCGCTCATTGGCCCCATTACTACTTGTGCTATAACTACGACTGCCAAAATCTATGATAAGTTTCACCTTTCGGCAAAGTCAGCACCAAGGAGGACAGGTACTGGGAGCCTACCAACCACATGAAAGACCTCAGTCGCAGTGCTGCCTCCTAGACCCACTTGCAGGGATGCTAAACCATCAGGCACTAAGGCAGTTTCATTGATCATGCCTAACACCCCTTCAGTTTCACGAGTAACCTCTACCCCTAACTCCTTACACAATTCAAAGGTGACCAGGGAAACCTCTGACCCCGAGTCCAGCAGGGCTCGGGTCTTCACCACTCTGTCATCTAGACCCTGAACAACAACATCTGCAATTGTAGCATCACCCCTATCCTTTGCAATGAAATTGCACCTTGGCGACGGTTCTCGAGCAAAGCCTTGTGGAGGTCCACCCTGGAAACCCGACCCCGTGGCCCCCGGAGGTACCGGACAGTTGGCAATTCTGTGCCCGAGCTGGCCACACCGGTAGCAAGCAGCATTAAAGGATCTACGTCCAGGGGGGTTACTGCTTGCACCTGTCCGTCGTGGAGTGGAGGGATCACTCCCTGAGGTCGCGTTACCAGCATAATTCGCCCCTCTCTGGATCATTAACTCGTCCGCCTTGCGCGCAACTACCATGAGGGATGTGGCTTGTAGCTCCCTCAGTTTCAACCTCAACACTTCATCGGGTACTCTCTCTAAGAACTGGTCTATCATGATCAGATTGAGCCCCTTAGAGACTTCAGGCATCTCTATTGCCTCCTGGGGTATTTCCACCCACTTCAAAAAATAGTCTTGTAAATAACTAGCGAATTCTTCATAACTTTCATTGGTTTTCTTATGTTCTTTTTTGAACTTTATTCGGTATGCCTCCGGAGTGAGGTGGTACCTTCTTTTGATGGCCAGGACAACATCGTCGTAGTTATTCTGTTCTCTGGCACTCAGGGCGTGGAATGCCTGCTGAGCTCTTCCGGTCAGATATGGTTCTAACAGCCGAGGCCATTCACTCTTTGGCTTGTTTGCTGCCAGGGCTAGTCGCTCAAAAGTGCTAAGGTAGCACACCATATCATCATCGCTACTTAGCTGATGTAATCCCTTTAACGGAGGCCCAGTTTGTGCAGAGCTACCGATTGCAGCAGACAGTAAGGATTTGCATAATTTCTCAGTCTCATGATGATGAGAATCTTCAAGGTGCTTCATGACCCGCAAAAGGTCATCCACACCCACACCTGTATTTTTTGGTTCATCCTCTACCAGCTTAGGCAAATCACATAAACATGAGATCCGATCTTGCTTGGTCTTTACAGCATTGGTATCAATATGATTCAATTCACACAAGTGTGCTATGTGCTCAGCTGTAAATCTGCCGAGATATGCTGATCGGTCTGTCATGGTTAATTTTATCTTTCATTGAGCACTGAACTAGATCTAGTTTAAATTTAATTTAGTGACCTATTGAACATGTGTGTTTTAGTGTATGGTGTATGGTTAGTGAGATGGTCTAGACTACTAGATCTACTATTTTAATCAACTTTTATTTATTTAGTCTAGACCCTATGGCCCGAATTCACAAAGGAGGTTTAGATTTAACCCAGGCTAAATCTAACCCTGGGTTATTTAGCTCTAACCCACGGTTTAAACCTCGCTCGGTATTCACAAAGCGAGGGTTAAATAACCCATGGTCTAAATCTAACCCACGGTTTAACCCACGGTTTAAGCATGCCTAAGAGAGCAAAAAAATGAACTGAGCATGCGCAAAATTGAAGCATTCAACTGAGCATGCGCGCTCAGTACACTTAGTTACTCCACCTAGTTCACCGTCGTCTGCTAAGTCCAGATTCAGTTGTATTTGGGCTAATTACTCTTCGCCTACAAGTAGAGACTGGAAACCGACCGATTCCAAGTTGAGATAAGACTTTAAAGCACTATTCACATACTAAAACAGTTCTCTGACAGATGTCCTCAAAATATTTCCGCATTTCGCATAAATTACCTCAATAATTCCTCACTATCGTTGTAATTTATGGCCTATAATCGTCCGACATAATTATGATCAGCTGGGCAGCCGCGCCAGAGCGCATTGTTGCTCACAACACACTAAACATCGACAGGAGACTTTTCGTGGAAGAGTTAAAAAAAAACTTCTGTAAACGACCCTTGTACCAGAGTAAAATCTATGATGTAGTGTTCATTTTAGAGCTATATGATCACATTTTCGTTGATTGTTATGATGATTTTAGAGCGTAGGTCATGCACACTTTAGTTTAGCAATTAATCAATCCGAAGTAAGACTCGTGTTATATATAGCGTAGACTCCGTAGAGGCAGCGAAAGAGATCGATGACGTTTAGTCCAGAATGTGTTGATGATGTAGAAAGAAAGGGCTGAAAGGTTACGATAAATATTATCTGATGGAACATACTGGCATTAATGCATAAAATGCATAGATGTATTGAGACAAAAACTGGGCTTACGGTCATATAAAATAAGAGGACAGCAAAAACAAGGAAGTCTTGACAGGTGATAAAGAATTATTAGGCCTAATTCGGGGGGGGGGGGGAGGGGACATTAATTGTTTTTTTAGGGGGTGGGGCTTTATTGGGGGGGGGGGGTTAATTTTGTTCTTAATTTTTCTTAGGGGAGAGGGGGCATTAATTATTTTCTTAGGGGGGGGGGCATTAATTTTTTCTGAATTTGTTTATTTGCTGTATGAATTCTTTTCTTAGGGGGGCGTTCATTTTTTTCTTAATTTTTCTGCTGTATTTAATTTCTCAAGGGAATAGTGATTTAAACAATAAGAAAAGTCAAACTTTTTTGTAAATTTCGTCTCTATTTCTCACTCTTTCACCTTCCTTGTTTTTGTTTGTTTCTCTTTTTTCACCAGCTCTCTCAAATAATCTTTTTATTTCGTTAGAACTCCCATTTTTTTAAATCCCTCTCATACCCCTTTTCTTTCTCTTTTTTCCTCCACCTCTCTCTCTCACACATACCCTTTCTCCTTCTGTCTTCATCTCTCTCTTTATCTTTTGCTCTCTCTCTCTGGGTGTTTGGATTTAGCGAAACATACTGAATCCATTTTAATTCATGGTGTGTACTGGGTAATTATAAATAATAGATTAACAGCAAATGGTATATTAATAATTAAACAAGATAAACAAAGTAGGTCATTCACTTGTAAAACGTTTAACTCCTAATTTAATGATTTCACGAGAAAAACCACACCATCAAACAAGAGAAATGTATATTTAAATATTGATGATTTAATATGGATAATCAAAACAAGTATTCAAGGTTATTGACGAAGACAATGTTGAAGCCGATGATGACGTTAGTGATGATAATGATGACAGCGATGTTGTCAGTGGTGATGGTGATAAAGCAGTCAAATAACGATTTCAGTGATGAGGTCGATGATGATGAAGATGATGACCATTTCCATTTCAAAGTGGTTGGTACCTTTCGCAAAAATGTTTTTGGGAGGAACTATATCAACCATTAGATTTCAAATCATACGGTCTAATTGTTTCAGACCACAGTACTGCATGGGTGTACGTTTCGTTCAGAGTAGGGTGAACCAATTCCATATCGGTTATTTAATTAATTGGAATAAAAGTAAATGGGGGGCATCTCCAAAAAAAGGTTAAATTTTCATGTCATTAATAGAGTATCTGTTGTTCCTATTAATAAAAATACAGGGCTTGATCTCCACCGGGACTCCTGATGTAGACATGAGTCCCATCAATTGCACCTAGAAAACCTGGCAACCTGCAGTACTGGTAGAACTGCTGCTGTGTTGCTTCTACTTCTTATCTTGATGTTGGGAACTTCATGAATTGTTCCCTTCTTCTCGCAAATGCTTCTGACACGTCTTTGATGACTCTGCATACAGAAGACTGTGAAAGCTGTGCCTCATCACCATGCATCTTTTGGAATGACCCTGTAAAAAAAAAAATCCTTTTAGTGAAATATCAACTAGATCTAGTACAATTTCTTAGAAGTTACATGGCCAGATCAAATTCTCAAACTGAGAAATGTTTAATGTCCTTAAAATTGTAGAATAGATTTTTTATTAAATCAGGGCTGTCAACCCTCTTGCATTTAGAGGGAGTCTCACGCCACCATGCCCTTCCTCCCGCTTTGATGTAGAATCTCCCAGTTTATGAAAAAACCTCCAGCAAAACATGGTAACCACAATTTTATCCTTTTACTTTTTCGCTCAGCCCAGATTAAATAGAATTTTAACATAACATTCCCATACTAAATAAGGTAAATTACTCACCAACAGCATAGAATCGAAGTGCTGTCACTACCTGTATAGGTATTGGGTTGTTTCTGTCTGTCCTCCTCCTCAGCTCTTCATCCACCAAGTTGATGAGGTAGAGCGCTGTCTCTTTGGAAAACCAGGACCTGGTCCGGAATGACTCATCATCATCATACACTTCAAAAGGGTTCATGGGTCACGAAGGCCTCTCTGAGGTCTGCCTATCAACTCTCTGTTCCGGTCAAGCCGGCGGAGATGGTGAATATATTCAGCCATGCTGTCTCTGTCATAACAAAATAGAAAAAAGTGAATTAAAATTAGAACATGAATTTATGAAAAAATATTAGACCCTAGATTCTATTCATTGTTTATCAAATAAATCCTAGACCCTACCCTTACAAAAAAGTTCTATAGAATTCTATAAAAAAAATTCTATAGAATTTCTATACGCAATTCTATAGAAATGTTTTATAGAATTTCTATACGCAATTCTATAGAAAAGTTTTATAGAAATTCTATAGAAAAGTGGGCCACTTTTCTATAAGAATTCTATAGAAATCTATAACGGACCTCTATAGAATCTCTATAAAACATTCTATAGAATGGCCTTTAGAAATTCTATAGAATTTGTTTTATAGAATTCTATAGAATTTTTTTATAAAGAATTCTATAGACCATTTTATTCTATAGCAATTCTAAAGAAATGTTTTATAGAGATTCTATAGAAAAGTGGGCCACTTTTCTATACAAATTCTATAGAAATCTATAACGGACATCTATAGAATCTCTATAAAACATTCTATAGAATGGCCTATAGAAATTCTATAGATATTTTTGATAGAATTCTATAGAAGTTTTGTTGTAAATAATTCTATAGACCATTATTTACCAGTTGAAAACCAGTTTATTATTCAGTAGCGACCAGCAATCAATTGATAATTAATAATCAATATTGCATGACATCTGGCCACCGACTAAACCATATTTATATAGACTCCTGCAATTGCTCCATCACAATGATCATTTGAAGCAAAATACAGTTGAGTATATATTGTTAATTAGGTAGTGCGGAGATCTTACATACATATATACAAAATTATACATGTTTTTACTGGTTAGTAAATTACATATATTAATATATCTATTTTACGTCTTAAGTTACATGTTTAAAAAAATCGTACATATATATCATATTTGTCAATAATTGTCTAAGAAAATATAAATCACAAAATTGATGTTAATTGTCACATTTGCTTGACAGATCATGATAATTACATTTTCTGTGAAAACATGCAAATTATCATGAATATGCATGAGATACATATCTTCATTAGAAAAAAAAATCTATAGAATTCTATAGAAATTTAGATCTATAGGAAACTTATTCTATAGAATTCTATAGAGAAAACTGATTTCTATAGACATCCTTAAAAATTCTATAGAGAAGTGGGGACGCCATTTTTTATATTAAATTTTCTATAGAAATTTAAATCTAAAGAAAACTTATTCTATAGAATTCTATAGACAACCTTAACAATTCTATAGAGAATTAACTTTTCTATAGAAATTTCAATCTATAGAAAACTTATTCTATAGAATTCTATAGAGGAAACTGATTTCTATAGACAACCTTAAAAATTCTATAGAGAATTAACTTTTCTATAGAAATTTAAATCTATAGAAAACTTATTCTATAGAATTCTATAGAGGAAACCGCTTTCTATAGAGAATTATTAAAAGTTCTATAGAGAATCTGGAATGTTATAGAGTTCTATAGAGTTCTATAGAACTCTATAAAGCGTTCTATAAAATTCTATACAACTTTTTTGTAAGGGTATGATATTAGGCCATGTAAAATTGATTTCATGTTGATCGTCCCCGCCCGCTTCCTTTTTGGGGGCCGCCTCTTATTTTTTGTTATTTGTTATTTTTTTTTATTTTTTTTTTTTTTTTTTTTTTGATTTTTTTTTTTTTTTTTTTTTTTTTTTTAAAGAAAAAAAACATGAAAAACACTGCTAAAATGGCTCTATTTCTGATTTTAAAAAAAAAAAATTGTCGGCGGCCATCTTGAAAAAAAATAGCCTCGACTGTCAGGGAAAATGTACCGAGCGGCCATTTTGAGCGGCCATTTTGAAAAATATCAAATATCAAATAACATGGTACACCCTCCTCCTCTTTTTCAAAAAATCCGGACGATCAACATGTAATCAATTTTACATGGCCTTACATGTTTTGCATTCTTTGTATTGTAGACAATCTGATTTTGAATAGCTTTTGCAAACTCTAAAAAAAATAGTAACGATAGACCTAGATCTACTTTGATTGCATTAAAGAAAGGAGTGCTATATTGTTGATTCAGGGCTTAAATTAATCCAAGGCCATCCAAGGCCAGGCCTTGGATGCCCCTTTGATTGGCCTCAATGCCCCTCTCATTGGCCTTGGAGATTTTTTGTGCCCTTTCCAATTCTTCCCATTGGTGCTGTAATATAGGAATGTGCCCTACAGAAAAGTGGCCTTGCCCTAAAAATGTTGAAATTTAAGGCCTGTTGATTCATACTAATTACTAAATCTATTGGTATTGCTTGGGTAGGTCTAGATCTAGATCTAATTAGGAAAGATGATGTCACTGAACCTCCATAAGAACGTAGGGGCCAATTCCTGTCATGTTTTGTCTAGTGACTAGATCTACTATTTTGAAAAATATTTTATTCCATTTCAATTTCTAAATCTAGGGTCTAGAATAGGGTCTAGATCTAGACTAGATGAGTAGATCTAGACCTAGATCTAGATTCTAGATCTAGAATCTACACCTTTTATAATAATTAAGAAAATACTTTTCATAAATTCATGCCATGGTTTGGCGTGCTTTGTCCTTTTTTTTACTAATTTCTTGAGACTTAGGACTAGATCTAGATCTAGGTCTACCCCTAGCCTAGCCCTAGCTAGGGCTAGGCCTACGTCAGTACGTTGTGTTTGTGTGTATCACCACCACCGACTTCGAGCTCAAGCTCAAGCCTTATTCAGATTTCAGTCAGTACTGAGTGTCAGTGTAGGCCTAGTAGTAGTACTAGAGACTAGTCTAGATCTAGGTCTATACCGTCCAGGCCTCTGCCTAGACTAGATCTAGACTAGTAAAATCCATCAGCGTGGAACTGGAAGAATTTCATTTTCATTTCGGCATTTTTCGTTCTCCTCCGTTAGATGAGAAGCAGCATCAGCAGAGCAGAAAATGCAAATGGAACTGTCCCTACCCCCCCACCCGCCCCCACACCGAGGCATGATCAACATATTTTTCTTCCCGAATCACACAATTGTGTGATGTTATAACTTATTTCGTATTGTTAGCTGGCACATTCGCAGTTATTTCGAAATACAACACAACAATACAAACACAACACAAATACACACGCATGGGTCCGAGCTCCGTTAGGTCTTGCGACAATGTTCGCAAAGGCTGTGCAACTTACGATTAGATTATTATTCGTGCACTTTTTACGCACATAAAACATGTTCAATTGTGCTTTCATTTTAGCTGAGCTGAAAATATGGTACAAATATGTTGTGAATAACTAAAAATACTTACAATGTAGGCTATCACAGTTGAAAAAACAGCAACTTTGTGAAGGTCTCTTCACTTTGGTTCACCACAAATTTGTCAACAAAATTTGTACGATCGTCTGCGCTAAAAAGCCAAAGCTCGCTGGCATGACGTCATATGACGCGTTAAACCGTGGGTTAGATTTAGCCCGCTGTTTAAAACCACCCCTCTGAGCAGGTTAAAAATTAGACCGAAAGCTTCAGTCTCTCTAATCGTCGGTTGTTCCACTGAGACTACGTCTGGCTCCACTAGACCTCCGATTATAGAGACTGAAGATTGTCCTATCGGGACTGTACGGAACCAATGGTTCGGTTCGGCAGGACCGCGATGAATGAGATATGCTACGAGATTTTCACTCTTTACATCCTCACACATGCTGCAATATGACAATAATTAGAGTCTAATTAAAAATAACATATATATAGCTTATTTGACTTACGATAGCTTGCTCATTTAGATCCTAAATTAATGATTAATCCGAGAAAGTCTCGTCGTCAACATTATCCGTCTTGGTTTTAGTTGATGAATATTATTTTTTTTCTTTTCGAACGTCCAATAGCTACCGTAGCTACATGTACATACGACTTGACCAACGAACTCCCACGAAACGAGTGCTCTGATTGGCCATTGGCTATGTTTTGGTAGGTGGACCCGGAAATATATCGGCCGCCGGGTAGCGCGTTTCCGTTTTACACCCTGCCCTAGGCTTTTCGGCAAGAAATTACACGAAACATGCTGTATCCGAAGTCTAAGTTTGTTTATATCGACGTCAAGAATAGCGAAGCCAAAGCTTATGTACAATTTCAATTGGGATGCGAGGGTCTTCTTGTTCAAGACGGTTTTCCCGATATATTATTGTTTTGTTATCGCTGGGCTAAATTTTGCGAGCTGATCACGCATCCTCACGCTCTTAGAGTATTGCGTATTAATGGATAAAAATAAATGATACGACTAGGAAGATCAACTAGTATAGAGAGTTAGCTAGCGCTACGTGACGTTTTCAGAGTTCTGGTGGTGTGCAGAGCGCCGAGGCAAGATGTGGACGACTAGACTCCGAATACCAGTCGGTTTGTAAAATTTTATTGGAGAAAAGCCTAGGGCAGGGTGTAAAACGGAAACGCGCCGCCGGGTAATATTTCGAATGCATGAACGTAAGTGCTTCGCGGTTCTGAGGAACAAATTGGATAATTCATATAAGTAAGTCCGAAAATTTCACATTCTATAATAGGTTAGCAAATTTTGAAAACTGTAATTAGGAGATATATAGACCGACCTAATTTACATCTGATTTAGAAATCAGAAAATTAGATCTAAATAAAGAAAATCGGGGAGAAAATGTTTTGACACAAAAAGCTGCCATTGTTGGCTATAGCTACCCCCACGGTACGAGATCTCTGGGTTGCCATCTGTATTGGGGAATGACAACAAATGTCAGTTTTATTAAAGAAATGACCCAAATCAGATGGTTATATGACGCGATTTAGCCTGGGTTAAATCTAAACTTCCTTTGTGAATACCAAAATAATGACCCATGGTCTAAAGCTCGGGGTTATGACGTATTATGACGCGATTTAGCCTGGGTTAAATCTAAACCTCCTTTGTGAATTCGGGCCTATGTATTTATTTATTTTTTATTTTATTTTTAATGTTACTTCACTAGACTCTAGACTAGAGTCTACTTGTTTAATAGCTACCTTAACCTTGATTAGTCTATCTGTAGAGTCTAGATCTAGACCCTAGATCTACTACTACTACAACCAGGGGCGTACGCAGGATTTTTTCAAGGGGGGGGGGGGGTTTTAAAATATTTTGCTCCCGAAAATTTGAAAATCGCGCCGGCCGAAAAGTCGCTCAGTGGGGGGGGGGGGGGGGGGGGGGTGGGGGGGGGGGGGGGGGGGGGGGGGGGGGTAAGCGGACACTTTTTTTTTTTTTTTTTGGAGGCCAAAAAAAATCGCAACGACTCAGCCGGCCGAAAAGTCGCTCAGTGGGGGGGGGGGGGGGGGAGGGGGGGGGGGGGGGTAAGCGGTCACTTTTTTTTTTTTTTTTTGGTCTCAAAATTTCAAAATTTGACATTTTTCGACGTTGGGGGGGGGGGGGGGGGTAAGGTCACCTTATTTAGGTTAGCCGTTGTGATAATTTTTTTTTTTTATAATAAAAAAAAAAAAGGGGGGGGGGGTTTTAGTTTTTTTTTTAGGGGGGTTTACATACATTAAAATACCAAAGGGGGGGGTTTGAACCCTCAAAACCCCCCCCCTGCGTACGCCCCTGACTACAACAAGTACTAGGCCTACACAACGCACTATGTTTGGTAAAAATTGGACTTAAAGATAGTCTAATTTAAATGAAATTGATTTACAAGAAAATAACTCCTGAATAGGAGACACTTTGATCAAGCAAAATCTTTAAGTTCCAACACCGATTTGTTTTATTATTTGATAAATAGATTCACTTTTCAAATATTGTAATGTTCATATCAAAATCATGAAATATAGAAATGAGACAATCCAGGCATGCAACTGGTTACAATAATTAATATAGATCTAGGTCTATTAATAAATATTAATAAATAGATTATAATAAATAATCTGAAATAGAGTTTCTTAATTCTAGATCTAGGTCTATTTATAAAGCGAAAGACCGCCGCTATTTTACATCAGATAACAAAAATACTAAGGTCTATTTATAAAGCGAAAGACCGCCGCTATTTTACCTTACTGCCGAGTCAAATACAAGGGGGGAAATATAGATCCATTAAAAAGAAACTTCCTGATTTATAGATACAAACTCTTTAAATCGTAGTGGCGAAACACCCAACGAAGAGATGAAATAAAGATGATGAAGATCTAGAATGACGTTGATCAGTGCGGAATAGGTAGACGAGCTAAACTCACGAATCCAGCGTAGACTGTACTCTGAGACTCTGTAGCTTGTAGAATGATCAAAATTCGGAAGAGCTAGATCTACTCTGGAATATGTAGACTGACGATGGTGATCGTTGAATAAGAGCTTGAACTGAAGCTAGTCGTTAATTTAGTTGATTAAGTGAAGAACCGCGACAGTTTGAACTAGACTAGTCTAAGCAATTGATGGTATTGCCTAGAAGTCTAGATGAATGATTGAACTTGATGAGAATTTTCAGCCTGCATTAAATTGAATGAGGAACGATAAATCCGAGTCGAGTTTCGAGATGATGCTTAAATGATGAAAGTAACTCTGTACTCACTCAGTTCACAAGACTCTCAGTCTAAAATGTTGATGATGCTGAAGACGTTGTCGGAATTGAAGATTGATGACTGACTTTAATCGACTGTTCTAAGTAGGGAATAATTTAGACTTGAGACTGAGAGTTGCAGTTCATGAGCTGTACTGATTCACTAAATTGAAGTTGAAGTCCAAAAGTTTGTTGAAGATTGATTACTAAAAATATGGTCGCCAAAAAGTAATCAAAGAAAGGTTGAAGTATTGTTGAAGTGAAAATTGCTCAGGAAAATGAAATTTCCAAATAAACCTAATAAAACGTAGAGGTCTATAGGAGATCAACTGAAGCACGTAAATAAGTGAAATCAAGTAAAGGATAACTGAGCTCAAAATCAGACAAAAAATTGAACCTTTCAAGGCGAAGGTTAAAAGGCGACTAAAGAGCCAGAGCCAAAAAATTAACTTTTGCCCCAAAGGATTGGCCAATATTAAGAGCCAATCAAAGAAGAGAAAAAACTGACCAATGGCAGCAAACTTTTACAATTACCAATAAAACAAAGAATGACAAAACACACACTATTTGTGCTACTGGAGTCAACTAGAATACTATCTTAATAAAACTTCCAGATTTAAAATTATTATTGAATTGAAGAATATAAAGCAGTATGAAAATGTAATTATCACCCAATAATGTGCTTAGATTAGCAAGTGTGCGCATGTAAAAATGACGCCTGGCTGGAATGCTCCCAAGGGAGTGGAGAATGTGCATACATTGTGTGCGGGTAAGCCTGAATCCGATGACCGGGGTAATAATATATGATTGCAGGGCCTTCAGGGAGAACAGTATGAATACTGATGAGGCTACCCTGGTTAAACAAGACATATTATTATTTTATTATTATAAGCAATCATTTTGAATATTATTAAACTTTAAGTGACACAAAATGGCAAAAATACATTACTAAATAGGAAAAACACACCTATCAAATGGGATTGGCACGCATAACACAATAAATTTACAACAGCTACGCGCTTGCATACTGAAGAATTTGCATACCATTGTGACATCAACAGTACAATAGCGCATCTAAAAATAAATAAAGAATGCGGACGCATGCCAATGAAAAGGTGACAGAAAGGTGAAGGAACTATAACTTATTTACACAGTAAAATGTTGAACCGCTACATATGCACTAATCAATCATGACCACTATGAGAGACACCACATCACAATATCCTCGTTTAGTTGCTGAAATTAAAGGCTTTTGACAAGTACCAGCATAGACATAGACATACATGTATTAGACAACAAGTGGGGCAACAACAGTCACACACTGCATGAACCGACCGTGTCAATTTCTCACCCAATCCTTAGATTTCCAAAAGGCCATAGCACAAAGAAATCCTGCCGATTACGCCAGTATAAGGGGATTCACTAGGTACAGACAGGAATGATTAGATATCAGACAGGAATTGGGTTAAAACACCTTTAATAAGGCGACAACGGCCTAGAAACAACAATCAGAATATTACAGACAACAGTCCATTTTCTAGTCTCTCGAT